>OX578282.1:72910291-73011362 GCA_951217055.1 Gerris lacustris | reverse complement strand
TTTTCTTCAAATTTGGCATAGATGTTCTTTAAAGTCATAAAAAACAACGTATGGGTTTTATATTTAATGAATTTCATTTTTAAATTTTTAAAAAAATAAAACAAAAAAGGTTTTTTCTAATTTATTTTTTGTTTGTCTTGAAATGTGGCATGAATGTTTCTTCAAGTTCAATAAATATATATAGTTGTTTTTTTATAAAAAAAAATTGTTATTAATTTAAAAAAAATGTTTTTTAGACTTTTTTTCAAAAAAAAGAAGAAAAATGTTTTTATTTTTTCTTGAAATTTGGAATAAATGTTCCTTTAAGACATTAAAATCGATGTATATGGTTTATTTGTTTAAAACATGTTTAGAATTACCATAAAAATAACCTTCCCTGCAGGGAATTGAACCCGGCCTCTCACTGTCCGCTTTTAAAATTATTTTCTCAGAAGTTAGATTTTCCCGGGAAAACGACTTATACCGTTAAATTCGTATTTAAATAGACTACATTTTTTAAAAAAAATAATTAAAAATCGTCGGAATAGTTTTCGAGAAATAATGTTTTTTCAGAGTTTTTGAGGGGGAGTGCACCCAAATTTATTGCTTAAATTAATTTCTCGATTTCACCTCGGGTTCTCATTTATCCTCTAAGTAATTGAAATAGATTTTTATGGTTTATTTTCGAATTAAAATTTTACAAATACCATAAAAATAACTTCGCCCCAGCGGGGAATCGAACCCCACCTCTCACTGTCCGCGTTTAAAATTATGTTCACAGAAACTAGATTTTTCTCGGGAAATCGAGTTATACCAATAGATTCGTATTTAAATAGACCCTCTGTCACGTTTAAATTTATTTCTAATATCCGCGAGGTCTACTGTTCACAGAACTACTAGTCATAATAAAGCGCAGTTTAAGACTGTATATCGATAACACCAAACTATGTCTCCAGGAGGAAACGAGTCCCACGAAGAAACGTTAGTCACTCTATTTAAAGCGCGCAATTCCAAATTTCTGTTCGAAAGAGTAGGTGGTAGCCCGTCTCCAATAAGACTGATCAACTATAAGATAGTTCATTCAGTTACTTGGGCAATGGTAAACGGCCGGTCTGACGTCTTCACTCGTCTAACATCGGTAACAGAAAACATTCTAAATTCTTCGTCTAAATTGGGTAACAGGAAAACACTGGTTGGTTTTTTGAAAGCCGGACGAATTAGCGGCATTTTAGATCACGGCCGTGTATTTTATTAAATCTAGTAAATCTATGTTGACGTGATATTTGACCTTTGCAGTGAATTTGATGTTGTTACAATATTGGGACCTGTGTGGTGTAAGGACAGACAGGCGAGATGTAGACGTGTGCAGCGCTGCTGAATCAGCAGGCGAGATAACTGACTGCGGAGCTATATAAGATAGAGCTGGAGGTGAGAGCCTCCAGTACTAGTTGGTTGTGTAGTTCCGTGCTCGCTGGCTACTCTCATCATGAAGTTGATCCTTCTGTCGCTCTTCGTAGGCCTGGCTGCAGCCCTCAGGGTCCAAAAACCTCACGGCAACTTTCGCCCGATTGAAGACCCTCCAGGTAAATCTTACAAATATTAGAGAGAGGTATCTTGACTCCACGGTTCAATTCGTTCCGACATTGTTAACGTTATTTTAGGGCTCGGTATCGACAGATGCATTTTCTAGTGATAACTATCGAACTTGATATACAGGGTGGTCCAAAAGTCTCCCCCCCCCCCCCCCCTCTTAACTTGTGAACGGTTTAAAATAAATGAATGAAACTTGGGGGATCCGAACCATATAAAGGGAAGTTTGTTTTCAGGCAAGCAAACTACATCCAACTAGACAATCTCAAATTGGATTGTATATTTTTGATATCATATTTGGATTCTACGGTTAAAAATAATTAAATTTTACTTGAAACTTATTTTTCTATCTCCAATACTTTGCCCTACTTTGTACGCAAAATTGTTATGAATTTTGTCAAAATTGCTCAGAAAATTAAACACTATTCACAAGTGTTAAAAATAAATAAACAGGTCAAGTGTGTGCTGGTCAGCACACAGCGAGGGTCCGTAGGCCACACTATATAGTGTTTAACTGTAAAGTGTATAAACAGTGTTTTTTAAAAATGCTAAAATACTTTGAACCATTCTTAGGGTCTGATATTCTCAAAACACACTCTGATAAAGTATTTTATCTACGATTGATACGAAATATAAACATTATATCTTTGTTTATTTTATATTGATATTTGATTGTGATTATATACGTACTTGTATTCATTGCGCATGCGCGTCTCATAGTTCTGAAGAATTCCTCTTGTTTACCACGCTAGCGCGGTAAAGAAGAGGAAATTTTGATGGTAGGACATGATTAGTCCATTGTTAATATCATAATACGTTTAAAACTTCTGCGCCCATTTCTTTTTCTTCCACGTGCGCACAAACATACATTTATTAATACAAAACTAGAAATTGTGAAACCTTATCAAGAAATGATCCTAACGTAAAAAGAGGAAGTAAACTTTATCTACGATTGATAAGAAATATAAACATTATATCTTTGTTTAGATGCGTAGAAAGTGATTATTTACGTACTTGCATTCATTGCGCATGCGCGTCTCATAGAACTGAACAATTCCTCTTCTTTACCACACAGTGTGCGGTAAAGAAGAGGAATTCTTCAGCTTTACGCACGATTAGCAAGTTTGTTTACATTTAACAAAACTAATTTGCAGTTCTTTTATTAAAATAAATAAATAAATAAATAAATAAATAAATGTTTATTTCCACCATATATCAACCTACATATTTAGAAATATAATTTACATTATTGCCTGGTGAGGGCCTTCAGTAGATAATGTAATCTAAAATAACTGTTTATATCGAGTTTTTAGTGAAAAACAATAAGTGAATCAAGTGACTTTGACGAAAATGTGGAGAATAATACTCCTCCAGAAATAATTAATTCGGCAAAAAATACAACTCAAGAATTAATCCCATCTTTATCAAGAGAGAGATACGAACTTACGTACAGCAAGTTTATTTTTTTCTGAATTTATTTCTTATTTGTTTATCTACGTCCCTGAACAATGCTATGTCATGTCTAGTGATTCTAATAGTGATGAGGATATCATTATCCAGTTTTATTTTAACCCTCGGGTGAGCGCGGTCTAATTCAGACACGAGGAGGCGCGGGCTGTTTTATATGCCCACACAATAGGTAAAATAAATATAAACTTGAAATCATTTTAGCAAAATATTATAAAACGTATTTAAATTGGTTTTATTATTTTCTTAATTTATAAAAAACCGTTGTTTAGTCTCATAGTTTATAAGCACAAAATTAGTAAGTCTCAATTATAATTTTCAAATTTTGAATTTTTTCTATAGTGTAACCCCTCTTAACCGGCCACGGATCAACCGGTCCTCGGATTAACCGGCCTATTATATGATTTTTTTTTTTTTTTTTTTTTTTTTTCGTACAACTTGTGTAGTATCACTATAGTCGATGCAGATACAATTAAAAAACAAAATATTTGATGGCAGGTGGCTCAAACATTGATTGTTTGACGGCATTTCCTGGTAAATAAAGGGGGGTGACGTGACGTTGATGTGGTGGACAAAATAGGAGCGCGTTTGATTCTATGACTACATATTTCTAGGAATCAATTAACATCTCTGTGATTCTTTTTTCTTCACCTGTTGCTTTGTCGGAGCCTTTCTCCGAATTTCGTTAGAACAAATTTCTTGAGGATAAGAGGAGAGAGGACGTTACTCACTCAGTTGTGTGCTTGCCTTATCAAAAAATAAGTTATAAAAAAATTAGGTTATAAAATAAGGTGCAAAAACGTCTTAATTGTTTTTTTATTCATGGCATATGATAAAATATATAGGTGCTTTTTGATTGGTTCTATTTTTCACGAGAACCTCGGATCAACCGGCCAAACGGGTAACCGGCCAGGTCCTGGTCCCGACCAGGCCGGTTAAGAGGGGTTACACTGTATGTATTTTTATTTTACTTTTAAACCCAAACATTTCGATTAGCGAGTCTGTGGGGTTTGTTTACGGTGGGTCAGCCTAATTATTTTTAGGGTCCGTAGGCAAAACCAAGGACCCTTATAAAAATATTTTACAAAAAAATTAGGGTAAAAAAACTTAAGGGTTAAAAATTTTACATTTTTTTTCGACACCGTGAGAGGTATCTTATAAAAGGGTACGTCGAGCTGATTACAAAAATATATAATTCTTTTGATATAACTTTGATATGGCGAGCGTAGGCGAGTTTGAAGCGGCTGTGAAACGTGTCCCCCCCCCCCCCCCTCTATCTCTCTTATGTGAAGTGCAAAAAATTCCTGAACATTCATCGACCAAAAGTAAAGATACCACTTTTTGGAAATTTCGAAAAAAATATTATTTCATTTTTTATTGACAAAATATGTTTTTTTCTAATTATGGTCTTTTCGATGTATTTTTATGGTTGTAGTCCGGTTCAGTGGCAAAAAAATACTTTATCGGAAGTTTGTTTATGTGTTTTGAGAATATCAGACCCATAGGATAGTTCAAAATAAGCTTTTTAGCATTTTAGAAAACACCATCAATAGGGTACTACTTAAACTATACAGGGTTGCCTGCGGACCCTCGCTGTGTGCTGACCAGCACACACTTGACCTGTTTATTTATAAATTTTTTTTTATAAAATTGTTAATAACTTTAGTTCTACTCAATATTTTTAGATGAAACCAAGCCTACAAATTGCGCAACATGTTTACGCACACCCCTGAAAAAAATTATCGATTTCATTTAGCCAGTTTTGCGCCTATAAAGTCTGACTGGGGCGACAGACATACACTCATCCACACATACACGAAAAAAGTTAAGCCTGGATTCGGTTTTTGTGATTTATAAAATGAAAAAGCATCCAAAAAAGTTTCAATTCTGATCAATGTACAGACAAAACTTTAATTTTATATGTATAGATAAGACGTCAATGTAGTTCAACTAGAAGAAAGGGTTAAGAATGCCGAGGCACCCTATGGTTGTTGTCACTTACGATAAAACTGTAATTACAAAAGATTTAATATGCAAAAAAAAAAAACTTTTTGGTAAGGCCTCAAACTACAACATTTTCCGGAAAATTTTGAAAATATCATCTCTCAAAACAGCGCTTTTATATGAATATGAGGTGATATCATTATTTGGATTCTACGGTTAAAAATAATTAAATTTTACTTGAAACTTATTTTTCTATCTCCAATACTTTGCCCTACTTTGTACGCAAAATTGTTATGAATTTTGTCAAAATTGCTCAGAAAATTAAACACTATTCACAAGTGTTAAAAATAAATAAACAGGTCAAGTGTGTGCTAGTTAGCACACAGCGAGGGTCCGTAGGCCTCACTGTATAGTGTTTAACTGTAAAGTGTATAAACAGTGTTTTTTTAAAATGCTAAAAAGCTTACTTTGAACTATCCTAAGGGTCTCATATTCTCAAAACACACTCTGATAATAGTTATTTATGTCACTAGGCAGCAAAATGGAATTTTGCTGACAAGTTTTTTAAGTTTTAGATCCGAGCCGAAGGCGAGAATAGGCTAAACAAATTTACTGCTGAGGCGAAGCCGATCCAGGAAATTTACTATTTTACTGACGAGGCGAAGCCGAGTCAGGAAAGTTACATTTTGACTGATGAGGCGAAGCCGAGGCAGGAAAACGTTAATTACCTGCTGAGGTGTAACCGAAGCAGGTAATCTTTAAACGAGTCAGGAATGTTTCCTTTGCTGCATAGTTGCATACAATATTTTATCTACTAACGGCAGAAAAATTACACTAAATATTTAAGTACCTGACTTAGAGGGCAATAAACTTTCTTCGTATGATGTTGCAATTTCGGGTGGCGTGTTATCAAACAAGTCTTTAACATTATCATCCATATTTTTATTTAAACTTCAAAAACCTAATTAACAAATTTATCTTAATAATAACAGAAAACTATTAAATTATTATCATCTTTTTTTGATAGATAAAAGATTTAAAGCAATGAAAGTTGTAAAAATCAAATTGATGAATCGAAAGTTTGAGTGAGTGTAATGACTCAAATTTGGCAGCCTGTTTGTTATTTTGCTGCGTGTTTTTTTGACATGTTACAAAAGAATCAAGAAAAATTACATTTTACAGATTGAAAACAGTGCAACAATGCTTAATTTTGCTGCCGTGAGTAGATAAAGTATTTTTTTGCCACTGAACCGGAAAAACGTATTGTGTCAAGTGTCAATAATAAATAAATAGTATATTATGTTACTAGGCTGTGAAGTGAGTTTTTTCTTTACCGCGGCAATTACATTTACTGTCGAGCGAAGCGAGACAGTAAATATTGCTAAGGTAAAGAAAAAACACTTCACAGTCGCGTAGCATATGCTATTTTTTCCGAGGTAGCAGACAATGAAAAAACATTAAATATTAATCACTAATCAATAATAACAAATATTAGTACATACTTAAGACTTAAAAAAAGAAACCTTAAAAAGAGGTTACACTATAAAAAAAGATAAATAAAACGCATTGACATCTAGCGGATTTTAATCGTACTAGAAGCATTTCTACAAAGACTGCAGCGGTACTAACGGAAGTTTTGACAACTACCCGCCGGAAAAAAAAAATCTTTTAGTTCCTAGGACGTAAAAGATTTTTTCTTTACAGCTAGGAGTAATGAAAAAAAATTTTAAGTCCACGTAATGAAAAAATGGATTTTAGCTATGTTTTCTAGGCTCTAAAGTTACTATTTCACAGCCTACCACGGAAAAATAATATTTTTTTTTCGAAATTTCCAAAAAGTGATATCTTTACTTTTGGTCGAAGAATATTCCGGAATTTTTTCAGATTTTTCGCACTTCACATAAGCGAGATAGAGAGGGGGGGGGGGGGGCACTTTTCACACCCACTTCAAACTTGCCTACGCTCGCCCTATCATAGTTATAACCAAAGAATTATATATTTTTGTAATCAGCTCGACGTACCCTTTCATATGATAGAGGGGGGGGGGGGGGGCGCACGCGCCCCTGTGCCCCCCCCCCCGGATACGCCACTGATCCTATAGCCGCATGGCTAACTGACTCACTGACTGACATTAATGTTTACGCGTCCATATTGTGAACCAAAATAATTATACAAAGTTCACTTTTCCCCCTCCTTCTCCCTGGTTTTAATATTGTGTCGTATATCATTTGAAAGGCCTTGATATGTACATTAAAGCTATTTTATTTGTTTATTTATTACAAATTTTGTACACGTACTTTTGACCAATTTATAATATTGTTGAAGTTTAAAGGGTTTAAATAATAGTTTTTTGTTATTAGGTTTTTTATTTATATTTATTAATTAGTTAAATTTATGCCCTTTAGTATTGTTTGTTTTTTAAAAAATATAATTTTGTTAATTCAAAGTACAGGGGTACAAATGTCTGTTGTACCCCAGAATTAATTCTGTCTACAAAAACTGTTTGTGTTGTCCAGGTACCGTTCCTAGCAAGCAGGAGCAAATAGACGCACTCTGGCCGATGCTGTGCGGCGGCATGTCGACACACCCACGCGAGCCCTTTACTTCCGGTCAAGAGAGATACTTCCAGGTAACCTCACAGTCCACCCACTTTCACTCTTTGTACTCTAACAAATATCAAATATATTTTTAGGGTTTCGAGGTCATCCTAGAAACCCTTATTCGTTTGGTAGTTCGTCCGTATGTATCTTGAGATTTGAGATTTAAAATTTGGTATACAAGTTAAAATGTTTTGCCCAAAAACAGGAAAAATATGGCGTACTTAAACACTCGAAATTTCTTCGATCAGCGAGCAATTGAAAACTGTTTGCAATATTATATACTTTTTGTAATTAGTAAGTGGGTTATCGTTTCAAAGGTGTTGAAATGAAGATCACAAATATATATCGCGGTTCCTAAATGGTGGCTATTTTACCCCCGAAATTACAAAAAACAACCACCAAAAATTTGTCCCCCCCCCCCCCCGCTGCCCTATAACAACAGGTCCTAAATAAGGAAAAATACATAAATGTACATCTCTGTTGTAGTATGATATTTCCGGGTTTGACGCTTATTTCAATATATTAGGTATATTATTATATAATACTGCGCAGTGGCGCACCCAGGATTTTTTTCTGGGGGGGGGCTAACCCAGACTCAAAGATGTACAAGTTGTGACCGGGGGGGGGGGGGGGGGGGGGGGGTAAAAGTAGTAGTAGGAATCTAGTACTTTCTACTCGAACGGGGAGGTTGAACCACTTGATCGAACCTAGCAATAATATAAATTAAAAAGTAAAAATTAAGTAGTGAAATTTAAATCGTAACTTTCTTAATATTTCTATGACCCTGTTTTAAAAAAATCGGTCCGAGACAACTGACGGAATTTCTCTTATACGTTATACGAATTTATATATTATTACTTAGTTCAGTGTTTTCCATTTACTAGTGTTCGAGTTTTCGTTGGTACATAATTATTAAAATCTAATATTTTATCAAAATTTATCATAAAAATAACTTCTCCTCAAGAAAAAATCGGGCCCAGCCTCTCTCCGACCGGGTTTAATGCTATTTTCTCAGGAACTAGAATTTTTCCAGGTAAACGGCTTATTATCGTTATAGATTCGTATTTAAATGGACTACATTTTAAAATTTTTTAATCAAAATCGTCGAAATCGTTTACGAGAAATGATGTTTTTCAAGTTTTAATCCCTTCAGCCCCCCCCCCGTGTGTGCGCGTGCGCCACTGAAAAACCAAATAGTTATTTGGTAACTATTGAAATAGAGGAACCTACTACATAATCTTTTTTATATTTAAAATGAACTTTTTTGATAAAGGTTTTTTTTCGAGGGATCTTTTTCATATCTTTATATAGAGGGGGAGAAAAAACGATATCAAACCAAAATCTTAATAAGGTATCATAATGGTATCATAGATAAAGATAGGGTTGGGCCAGGGGGTGTCCGTGTCACATGCTCTATTCTCCCTGGATAAGACAACAGGCATGACACCGCTCGCAATAATACTTTAATCTTATCATTCTTTCTATTCCTATGAAGGCAAAAAATAAAAAAATCTTTTAACTCAAACTTAAAATAATAAAAACTTCATTTAATTTGTTTTTATTGATTGTCATTTTTTTATTATCTTTCTTTTATACCGCAGCCCTAATATAAGTTGATCTAGGGTGCTCTGGGGGGGGGGGGGGGGGGGGGGGGTGCGACACTGATACTGCGTATTTAATCCAAGAAAAAAATCTAACTTCATCTATTTAATGAGACAAACAACTTTTTTAAATATTTTTACTACGTTTTTATTAGCTTGCTTTCTTGTTTGTTTGTTTGTCCGGTACAAATCTTGCAAAGGATTTTTGACTAACTTCTCGAATAGCTAGGCACTTGAAACTTTTAGAATAGCTCAGAACACGATGACAATGCATTATTTTAATACTTATAGCCATCTTTCAGCAGCATTTAATTCGTTTTTGCAAATTTTGTTGTATGGAAAGTTAGTTCGGAAAAAAAATCCACAATTTATTTTATTTGTTTTGACATATCCCATATTTTTACGATCTTCATTATGACGGGTTTCAAATTTGTGATTTTTTATTAAGAGGTAAACATTGAATGACAGCTAAAAAGAATAAGTAAACAAAGAAATAAATTAATTGACGTATGACAACCAGGTGTGTCTACAATTGTGTACTAGATATCGGTTTATTTTTTCTAAATCTGTACTTCTTAACTTGTACTTATTTTTTTTCTCTTACCCTTCTCTACACGGGGTCATATATATATATCGATGGCCACGGTTTAGATTCGTGTTGGTGAGATCCGTTGTTCAAAGATTATTCCTTTTATAGGTTTAAGATCAGCTCTCTAGATGGTTGTAATTTGTGTAAAGTAGATAAATTCGGAACTATTTTTTTTTACTAACATTATATATTATATAACAATAAAAATTACCTATATTATCAACATTACTTATTATGATTAAAAGAAAATTAAAAAACGTAGTATATAAAATAGTACATTACGCGTCGAGTGCGGAAAGTAGCATTTTGCATGCGAGTGTGGAGTTTGCACCCGAGCGACAGCGAGGGTTGTAAAACCACACGAGCAATGCAAAATGCCGTTTTCGCACGAGTTTCGTACCGTACTTTATCTACGATTGTTAGATTTAAATTATAAATACAGAAAAAAATAAACTTGCTGTATGTAAGTTCGTATCTCTCTCTTGATAAAGATGGGATTAATTCTTGAGTTGTATTTTTTGCCGAATTAATTATTTCTGGAGGAGTATTATTCTCCACATTTTCGTCAAAGTCACTTGATTCACTTATTGTTTTTCACTAAAAACTCGATATAAACAGTTATTTTAATAAAAGAACTGCAAATTAGTTTTGTTAAATGTAAACAAACTTGCTAATCGTGCGTAAAGCTGAAGAATTCCTCTTCTTTACCGCACACTGTGTGGTAAAGAAGAGGAATTGTTCAGTTCTATGAGACGCGCATGCGCAATGAATGCAAGTACGTAAATAATCACTTTCTACGCATCTAAACAAAGATATAATGTTTATATTTCTTATCAATCGTAGATAAAGTTTACTTCCTCTTTTTACGTTAGGATCATTTCTTGATAAGGTTTCACAATTTCTAGTTTTGTATTAATAAATGTATGTTTGTGCGCACGTGGAAGAAAAAGAAATGGGCGCAGAAGTTTTAAACGTATTATGATATTAACAATGGACTAATCATGTCCTACCATCAAAATTTCATTAAAATCGGTCGAGTAGTTTTTAAGAGTGTTGGTTCGCAAAAATTGAGCGACTGACTGACAGACACGTAACCAAAAATGTTTCCTGATCTCTGAAACGGATTTTTCTGTTTTGAAATTTTTAAAATCGGAGCATAATAATTAAAACGATGACATATTTTCCGAGCTTACTGAAGGTATTTCGAATTTAAGTGGACTACATTTTAGAATTCTCGCAACTATTACCGAGAATACATTTTTTTAGAGCTTTTTTTTGGGGGGGGGGGGAGAAAAAATGTACAACAAATGACACGACCTCCTCAGACGAAAGATAACTGTACAGAATTGAGCTTTATCTCATACTTTTATTAGATTAATAGATGAGGGGAATGGTAGAAAAGATAACAACTCTAAAGGGAGGTAAAATTAGCTAGGTAAGAAAAGAGTTAGAAATTAAATTAAAAGAGGTTGTGATAGGGGAAAAACAAATAAGGGGGATTAAGACTGAAAGAGAAATACATATTTATTATTATATAGCAAAAACAATCGACAGAGATAGAAATGAAAGTATGACTAGTTAAGTCGGAACGGACTCCCTTATCTAGTACAGCTAAAACCAGATCAGATAAGATAACTTTTAACTGTAATCTCCTTCCAGTCCAAAATGAAGAACCCTGAGGTCTATACAATAACATGTCTTATGACATTCTCACCCTGATTTAAACTCTTTATTGGTTTTATCTCCTTTATTCAGTCTTATCTCCCAAAAATAATTTTATTAAAATAATTATTAAGTTTTTATTATAACATTTTTCTCACTCCCGGGCCGGGCCCCCTGGTAGCCCGCCGGGCCCCTGGGCAATTGACCCACTTGCCCCCCCCCCTGTCGCAGGCCCTGAAGATTGCCAAATTTATTAAAGTGGACCCAAACGTTTAAAATAAAGAAAACAACGTTTTTCCGTGGTAGGCTGTGAAATAGTAACTTTAGAGCCTAAAAAACATAGCTAAAATCCATTTTTTCATAACGTGGACTTAAAAAATCTTTTCATTACTCCTAGCTGTAAAGAATTTTTTTTTACGTACTAGGAAAAAAAAAAAAAAGTTCGTACCTACTAAAAAAGAAAAAAAAAAAATCGTAAAAAATTCGTACTGGTAGTTATCAAAATTTTCGTTTAGCGCTGCGGCGCTGCAATTTTTGTTGAAATGCTTCTAGTACGATTAAATGATGTCAACGCGTTTTAATTATCTTTTCTTATAAGGAAACCTCTTACCTCTTTTTAAGGTTTCTTTTTTTAAGTCAAGTATGTACTAATATTTTTGTTATTAATATATTGATTATTGATTAATATTTAATGTTTATTCATTGTCTGCTACCACGGAAAAAATAACAAATGCTATGCGACTGTGAAGTGTTTTTCTTTACCTCGGCAATATTTACTGTCTCGCTTCGCTCGACAGTAAATGTAATTGCCGCGGTAAAGAAAAAACTCACTTCACAGCCTTGTAACATAATATACTATTTTACCGATATCTTCCGTTCTAACGTATAACGATTTTAATAAAATTTCTTACCCATTGTCTCAAGTACAATTGAAACAGGCATGTAAAATTTCAACCGGATTCAAGCAGAAGCTGTAGAGTAGGGAAGCGATATATTTAATAATATTTTATATTAATAGGCCGGGTAGGTAGAAAACAGTCCTATTTCAATCCATCATCCTATAACAAACATACTCTTCAATTATAAACTCATCATGATCAACTTTTTTCTTATATTCAATATATTATATTTATATAGTAAGATGCTTGTTTTAATGATACAAATAATGATTTTCTTTTAATTTTTCCTTAACTCTGCTAGGTATAAACAGTTCGTTAGTTTTAATTTTGTCTCTTTTCTAACTCCGCCATGTATAAGTAGTTAGCAACAGGGCCGCAGCTACATATTTTGCCAGGAGGGGCAAGCCCTAATTTTGCCGCCCCCTTCCACCACTTTATCTTAGCAATTCGCCAATAACTATTACTCCTACTCCTAAGTCAGCTTGTGAAAAATCTTGAAATATTTATTAATATTTGAGATAAAATATAAAATCATGATTTAAGTTGATAACTAAGGTTTATTTGAAAATGAGAAACGAAACAATTCAAGTAAAATCTTTTCATTTTTTAAGTTTTTGGTAGTTTTCATACTACGGAAAGTTAAATTTTAATTTAAATCAAATTATAATTATTATTAACTACGGGAAACAGACAGTGAAAAATACACTCCAGCGCCGGGATTTGAACCACGGGCCTCTATATTTCCAGTATAGCGCTCTTCCATCTAAGCTACGCAGGAGAATGATTTTTCACTACCGTAATCGATAACTAGTCCCGAATCCAAGCTTTCAATATTCATATACATTTAGACAGTCAATATTTATGACATTAGAACTATACCAAGAATTAACGCTTATAATTATAAAGTACTCAATTAGTACCTGTACCTTGTACAATCAATTCGAAATTCAATTTTTAAGTTTTTGGTAGTTTTCATACTACGGAAAGTTAAATTTTAATTTAAATCAAATTATAATTATTATTAACTACGGGAAACAGACAGTGAAATATACACTCCAGCGCCGGGATTTGAACCACGGGCCTCTATATTTCCAGTATAGCGCTCTATACTGGAATATAGAGGCCCGTGGTTCAAATCCCGGCGCTGGAGTGTATTTTTCACTGTCTGTTTCCCGTAGTTAATAATAATTATAATTTGATTTAAAGTAAAATCTTTTTAATATGCCAGAAAATATTATACATATACGCAGAAAATATTATACATTATACTTAAAACAATTCTTCCAAAAACTAAAAGTGTATTTATGTAAATTTTACTTTTCGGCTGCAAAGGTTTTGATTATTTTTTTTCGATGCTCTTAAAGAGACTTAAATCATCAGAGACATCGAAAAGAAACAACTAAACTCTAGTAAATTAAAATATATTTTTAAATAATAAACTCCTGTTCAGTTCAGTTAAAATAGATGCTAGTCCTACTAATCTCTCTTCTGTCATACATGAACCTAACCCAAAGGGGGGCCCGGGGGGGCCTCCCCCGGAAAATTTTAGGAAATTAGGTTCAAAATGTTGAATTTTGGGCCTTTTTTAGAGCTTTTTCAGCTAAAAAAGAAGCATCACCTAAAAGTTTGTTTAAAATTGTTTCTGCAGAATTTTTAAAACATTTATTAACTAAATCGGTTTTTAGACTAAAAAAAAAAGTTTTACCTTTAACGCTATACTATGCTATTAATTCTTTCTGATTCATTATGAAATACCTTCACAACGTCCTATACAGCAACTGAACTAGGGGATACACACTCAACTGAGTATATAAACAAACAACCATTAAGGTATGCAAATAAACAAACACAAAATAGTTTAATGTTTGTATCCCACATAAACATGTAAGTGGGAATCCCAGTTTTAAATGTTAATATTAACTTGACTATTGATCCATAAACAATAATCATTCATTTGCAAAATAATTATATTATTAGTTTTAAATGAGATCTCTCCTAATTTAAGTTATTCATCTATCTTTCTTTGTAAAAACATTGACTTCTTGGTGGGCAAGTATCTTGCGGCGCCCCTCTGGCCCTAGCGCCCTAGGGTCGCGCCGGCCCTGTGTCTAGTTCGTAGGGATAGGGCGCGCATCGTCGAGACGGACTACCCGAAAACTCCACTGTGACCCGACCTTGCAATAGGGAATTAAGAAGGCATCTACTCACTGACAGTACTGCGTTCATATCGCTCACTCTCATCTGCCTAGCTCGCATGCCGCCCTCTACACCTACATCACTGTGTCATATTACAGGTCTTAAATTAGTTAAATAAATTTATAGTCTGTTAATCATTTTGCCGCCCCCTACATTTTGCCGCCCGGGGCAGAAGACCCCCCCTGCCCCCCCCTAGCTGCGGCCCTGGTTAGCAATGTATACGTATTTAGCAGTGTGATTTTATCATTTATATTTATTGAAAAATGTAAGGAACTTGGTTCCTACCGGGTGTCCCGCGACACCACACGTATTTATTTAGGGGGGAAGGAGTAAGAAAGTTTTGGTGCACAATATGGACGTTGCGCGTCGAATGGCGCAAACCGCAAGTCTCTAGCTCTTCTGGAAGTGGGTATAGTCCAGTCAAATTAGTATTTTTCATCGGAATAATTCAAAGTGAGCTGCATTTTTTTGTACACCTTTATTTAGTGTTTTCAAACAACATCCGAAAAGTACCCTTGATTTGACCTTGAGCTTCACGAGTTAAAAGGGTCAGATGAGGCCAAAATTAAGTTTTTCGCTTATATCTCGAAAATTATTGACATTAGGCGATTTATGGTTATTTACAAGTTTGTTCTTCATTAAATTAATAATAAAAATGGTACTTTAAAATGTTTTTTTTAGCTCCAACCGTTTTTGAGTTACAAGCGCTAAAAATTAGGTAATAAAAAATAAAGTAGAGAACTCTATTATTAGGGATTTCTGATCTTAAGCCACCCTATATTTATTTTTTCATATATTTTTGACTCCCCCTTCCAAATTTTTCATTCGCCCCCCCCCAATTTTTTGCGTAATATGTTAGAAACTGACAAATTTTCAGTTGTTGCTATATGCCTCGTAAACTATGCGTTGTTCGATGATAATTTTTCATACAATAATTTTTTTTATGCAATAATTTTTTTTACAATAATTTTTCAGTGCAATGAATTTACAACAATTTAAAAATAGATTTTTTTTTTCAAAAAATGTAAATTTTAAGTATTGCTCTTATTTCGGGGCGAATATCGGCGTAAAACTAATTGGCTTCTCTTTACGTCCAATTGCAACTGTGTACGTCAAATAGTTACCGAGTTATGATACTTCAAAAATTGGAAAATTTAAGTATTGCTTTTGTTTCGGGGCGAATATCGGCATGAAACCTCTACCCTACGAGAAAAGTCATAAGAAATTAAGTTGTAGAAAATTGAATTAGCTTTTAATCAAATACAAAATGAAGCCTGTAGACGAAATAGTTTTGTTGCAGTAGTAGAAAAACCAAAAAATGGAAATTTGTATTTCTTAAGTAATAAACTTAAGCCACTTTAGTCCAGTCAAATTTGGATATAACTTTGCAAAAAATCCCTATAAGTTTTGAAAAGTGGCTTAATTAGTCATACCAGCATAACTTTCCTGTCTAACACACTAAAAGTCCCCAAGGGGGGGGGGGGGGAAGCTTACCCCTCAGCCTCGGGGACTTTTAGTATGCTAGACAGTTAAGTCTAACGAACATTTTGAGCCATTTTCCAAAACTTTGGCATTTTTTGCAGAGTTACATCCTAATTTGACTGGACTAAATAGAGATATAAGCGAAAACCCTAATTTTCTCCTCATTTGAGCCTGATATGCTGATTCGCCAAGATTCGCGGCTGTGGTACATAACCTTCCTATTATCTCGGGAACCGTGTTGTTTTAATATTGTTCAAAGAAGACCCTTCGATTCGCTTTTTTTTACATTTTAGACCTCAAATTGGTTGTGGAACTCGGTATTACTCTAGCGTTATTCCTCAGTTTAACTTTCACGGCGATTTTTACAAAAACGGTTGGTCTTACAAAAAAACTACAGGATTACTTTTATGTTCAAAATTTCCTCCCCTTTAATTTCTCTGTGGAGTATCAATTACCTAAAGTCAATAGGGAAGGAGATATAAGCGAAAAACTGAATTTTGGCCTCATCTGAGCCTTATAACTCGTGAAGCTCAAGGTCAAATCAAGGGTACTTTTCGGATGTTGTTTGAAAACACTAAATAAAGGTGTACATAAAAGTTCAGCTCACTTTGAATTATTCCGAAAGTTGGTCATTAATTTGTCTAATTTGACTGGACTAGTAAACATTTATGTGAGTGAATCAGTGAGTGAGTTAGCCATGTGGCTTTATAGTAGATAAATACTTGAGGTTACTTTGGATGTACAAAAGTGAGGTGCTTGGCAAGTTCTGATAATTAATTTACAATTTAGTGTGGATCCGTTTAGGGTAATAGAAACTGTTATTTGGTTGGCAAGGGTTGGACCCGACCCGACAAGCCTTCTCAAGCCAGTGATTAAGATAGTGAGGATCGGTCTAGTTTGTAAAAATAAGTTAGATCATCGTATTGGGAACATATTGCTTCGTCATACACTACTCAAATCTCCTCACTCACAGATTACATACGTAGTATGCATAAAGCATTGACCAAAAAAATTAATTCTTAACAAATACATAACAATTGGATAACAAAACAATCTTAACATTTAAAAACAGTGGAAAATTATATGTTATATGTCACAGTTCAACACTGTGACATATCACAGTTCAACACTGTGACATATCACAGTTCAACACTGTGACATATCACAGTTCAACACTGTGACATATGACATATCACAGTTCAACACTGTGACATATCACAGTTCAACACTGTGACATATCACAGTTCAACACTGTGACATATCACAGTTCAACACTGACATATCACAGCTCAACACTGTGACATATCACAGTTCAACACTGTGACATATCACAGTTCAACACTGTGACATATCACAGTTCAACACTGTGACATATCACAGTTCAACACTGACATATCACAGCTCAACACTGTGATATGTCACAGTTCAACACTGTGATATGTCACAGTTCAACACTGTGACATGTCACAGTTCAACACTTTGACATATCACAGTTCAGTACTGTGACATATCACAGTTCAACACTGACATATCACAGCTCAACACTGTGCCATATCACAGCTCAACACTGTGCCATATCACAGCTCAACACTGTGACATATCACAGTTCAACACTGTGACATATCACAGTTCAACACTGTGACATATCACAGTTCAACACTGACATATCACAGTTCAACACTGACATATCACAGCTCAACACTGTGACATATCACAGTTCAACACTGTGATATGTCACAGTTCAACACTGTGACATGTCACAGTTCAACACTGTGACATATCACAGTTCAGTACTGTGATATGTCACAGTTCAACACTGTGATATGTCACAGTTCAACACTGACATATCACAGCTCAACACTGTGACATATCACAGTTCAACACTGTGATATGTCACAGTTCAACACTGTGACATGTCACAGTTCAACACTGTGACATATCACAGTTCAGTACTGTGATATGTCACAGTTCAACACTGTGATATGTCACAGTTCAACACTGTGATATGTCACAGTTCAACACTGTGACATATCACAGTTCAGTACTGTGATATGTCACAGTTCAACACTGTGAAATGTCACAGTTCAACACTGTGATATGTCACAGTTCAACACTGTGATATGTCACAGTTCAACACTGTGATATGTCACAGTTCAACACTGTGACATATCACAGTTCAACACTGTGATATGTCACAGTTCAACACTGTGATATGTCACAGTTCAACACTGTGACATATCACAGTTTTTTTTTTTTTTTTTTTTTTTTTTTTTTTTTTTGGCATGGACTTTGTTAGTCATACAGCCATAAGATTATAAATTAGATGATTTTTGTCGTTTCATGAATATTTGTTGTCTAATTATATGTTAAATGTTTTTAAAATAAGCTATCTTTTCATTTTTAATTTTAACTCATATTTTATAAGTCAATTAGATTTTGATTTTGATTTCAGTAAAAAACTGAAAAATGGATTTATAAATATTGATTGATCTACTGGACAAAAGAGTTGTGTAGCTAAAGGGGAGGGTTATATGATTTTGTATGCGCTGGAATAAAACATGTCTCTGCTTAGCAAATTTCTTAGCAAATCACAGTTCAACACTGTGATATGATAACGACCAGTTACCATAATTTGTTCAATGTTAATTATTGTGATAATTAATGAAGTGTATTTTGGATTCAGAATAGTGGGGCGGGTGGGAAGTTCAAGGCCGCCTGGGAGGAAGGATTCATTGGGAAGGACGAATTCTTCTCTCTGTACCACTACAAGAACAGACACGACACCTACAAGTTCTTCGACCTCCTCTACCACGCCAAAGACTTCGAAAAATTCATCGAGGTACGCTCATCACTAATCCTAATATAATTACCTTTATAGTGCGTGACCAAATTCCTCCCATGTCACTGTTCTGCAACATTTCACCAACTTTTTGGCACCAAGAAACGTTTATCTGAACTTTATCGAATCACAAGTCATAAGTTCTCCTATAAGTACCGTGCACAGTGTTTTCCTTGCAAGTGTTTTTTCTTTACCTTGGCAATATTTACTAATAATTGCCGCGGTAAAGAAAAAACTCACTTCACAGCCTAGTAACAAAATATACTATTTTTATTTTAAATTTTGAGTGGGGTATCAAATAAAAGGTATTGACGAGTAGATTACAAAAATATTTAACACTTTTGGAAAGTGTTTAATTTTCCACGCCATTTTGTCAAAAAACATCAATATTTTGGCGTGCACCCCCCCCCCCCCCCTAAAACTCTATATTTGCTATTACCAAAAATATAAAACAAAATATGCACAATGTGCGGTCTGCTGGACCAAAGAAAAAAAAGAATAGCAACTTGATCGGATTAACTGGGAATCCAAAATTGCGGCTAATTTCTGTCACGGGGAATTTTTTTTTAATTTTTGAGTGGGGTATCAAATGAATGGTATTGAAGAGTAGATTACAAAAATATATAGGTAGCACTTGTGGAAAGTGTTTAATTTTTCGTGCCATTTTGTAAAAAACATTAAAATTTGGTGTCCCCCCCCCCCTTTATACTAATTTCATGTCAACAATACCAACGAAACCCTTTTTACGTGAGACTTCACGCACAACCAATTTTTATTTATATATGTACCTATATAGATAACTGAAAAATTATTAGAAATTCAAAGACTCAATAAGAGGAAAAATATATTTTTTATTTTAAAAGTTTCTTAATAAAGTAAGGACGAGAGAGTTTGTTTACTTGAGATTCCTGTTCTACGTGGTTTTAAGATATTTAAACGTCCGATATATTTTATTTTTTGGGGCGACAAATTTGGTCGAAAACCCCCAAAAACATAATTTTTCGAACTTTAGGTGCATTTTCCTGGAAAACTGTACATATAGGAGAAATATTGACTTCAGATTCAGATTCAGCCCACAAATATAATTAATCAGAAATGGAAATTTTTATTGCGGTGCTTTTTTCTTGCAGAACAGTGTATTGGACATTATTAGTTGCTTTAAATCTGTCAATATGAGTTCATCTCTTTCTAATCCCTCGGGAAAAATAGATGTTTCACATTAAATTGAAATTGATCATTTATTTATTTGTAGATCAAATTTGGAACAAATAATCATTATATTTAACAAAACTATTATAATCTCTCGGTGTTATATTAGAAGAAAAAATAATAAAAAGCAAAGATAAGGGCGAGTTGGTTCAGTCCGTCAGAACAGTTAGATTTACATGATTTTTCGCAAAATCCCTAATTAGAGTTGCACTGCTACTCGGAAAAATCCCTAATTAGAGTTGCACTGCTACTCGGAAAAATCCCTAATTAGAGTTGCACTGCTACTCGGAAAAATCCCTAATTAGAGTTGCACTGCTACTCGGAAAAATCCCTAATTAGAGTTGCACTGCTACTCGGAAAAATCCCTAATTAGAGTTGCACTGCTACTCGGAAAAATCCCTAATTAGAGTTGCACTGCTACTCGGAAAAATCCCTAATTAGAGTTGCACTGCTACTCGGAAAAATCCCTAATTAGAGTTGCACTGCTACTCGGAAAAATCCCTAATTAGAGTTGCACTGCTACTGGGAAAAATCACTATTCTGCGCTTTGTTAGGTGTCCAAGTCAACGCGCAGTGAAGAAGAGTACTCGGTCGACGTTGTCTCTTCACTGCGCCTTAAAGAAGTAGTGCGCAGTAAAGAAGAGTAGTCGGTAGACGTTGTCTCTTCACTGTGCCTTGCTATGTGTCCAAGTCAACGCGCAGTGAAGAAGACTACTCGGTCGACCTTGTCTCTTCACTGTGCCTTGCTATGTGTCCAAGTCAACGTTAACCTCTGTGGGTGTCGGAACTAAGTCAGGATATGACTGCGGGCGTGTCAAGTGGAGGAACAGCTGTCGTAATATTAGCGTGCTGTCTGAACGGTTACAACAGATATAACGGGATTGTTACTCACATGGAATATGTTTTGTCAGGTCGCTAAGTGGGCGAGGAAGCAACTGCACCCCCTGCAGTTCGTGTACGGACTGACGGCGAGCATCATGCACAGGAGTGACTTGAGTGAAATCCACCTACCCAGACTGTACGAGATCCTGCCTCAGTACTACCTACCTGCCGAGATCATCCAGGGAGCCAACAAGGCCAGCATCCTCGGTTTGTATCATTCATTTCAACTCATTTTTAGGGTTTCGTTGGTAAAACCAAAGAAAAAGAAACCCTTATAGTTTCGTTCCTGTGTCTGTCTGTCTGTCACTCTGTACAGTTCTAATAACTTTTGAATCAAAAGAGATAAATTCACGAAACTCTCCAGTATTAAAGATAGTTTTTTTTTTTTTTTAAATCTTTTATTGATTAACACAACTACATAATTTTACATGTTATAAGTGTTAACGATGTATGTTTTGTTGACAGTGTGTTTACCTTCCTCATGTATGAGGAAGGTAATAATCCAGTGACTATTCCTTTCGGCTGGGTTTAATTACAATAGGTTAATTATATGTATTTTTAAAAAAAAAAAAATAAAAGTAAAAAAATATAAAATCAAATTAAAAAAAAAAATATATATATATAAAAAAAAATATATATATGTAAAGAAATGAAATAGTGACATTTTGATAGCGTTAAAATGGAGATATAATATAAACGTTAAGCAATGAGTAAATCTCTGGGCCACTGCCTCTTCAGGCGGTGAGGAGGGTTATCTGGGATAATTTGGGATGCAAGAAGTTCTACTAGAGGATTGGGATGATTGGATAATGATTCGTGGAAAGTATGATATCGGGATACAGATAGGTCTCGGACAAAGAGAATATTGAGATCGTTATGTAGAGTGAGGTTAGAAACGTAGAATGTGGCGTCTGTGATTTTTCTAAGGATCTCGGATTGTAGTATTTGGATTCGACGGATGTTGGATGGCTTGGTACTACCCCATACTTCTAGACCGTAGGTCCAAGCTGGTTTTAAGATTACATTGTAAATTCGAATTTTGTTATTCAAAGTAAGATTGGACCTACGATCCAGAAGACGAAGCAGCAACTTGTATCGTCTTGTAATGTCCGTACGTTTAGTTTTTGTGTGATGTTGCCAAGTGAGTCGTCTATCGAGGTTGAGGCCAAGGTAACGGACGGTGTTGGATTGAGGAATAGGAACTTGGTTAAGAGTGACTGGAGCCTGCTGGACAGGTGCTATGACGAAGAGTAAAAGTGACATGAACACTTTTCTGTTCGTTAATTCGTATCCTCCATTTTCCTAACCAAGGTTCTAAAAGGAGAAGGTGGCTTTGGGTGTTATTAGATGTGGTTTGAGGGTTTTCGTGAACAGATAGATAGCCTTGTCATCTGCAAATGTGGCAAGGACCGAGGAAGGATGTTGAGGGATGTCATGAGTAAAAAAGAAATATAAAAGAGGTCCTA
Organism: Gerris lacustris; assembly: GCA_951217055.1. Taxonomy (NCBI): domain Eukaryota; kingdom Metazoa; phylum Arthropoda; class Insecta; order Hemiptera; family Gerridae; genus Gerris; species Gerris lacustris. The sequence goes on along the minus strand of OX578282.1, from coordinate 72,988,957 downwards.
GGATACTGCCCTGAGGTACTCCAGCGCTTACAGGGCAGATGGATGAAAATGAGGATCTTAAACTTGCACGAAAATATCTATCGGTGAGAAATGATTTAAGGATGAGGTAATATGTAAAGGGTAGGATTCCCTTGAGCTTCCAAAGCAGCCCAGCATGCCAAACTCTATCAAAGGCTTGCGCCTCATCTAGAAGACAGATCTAGAAGACAGCTGAGCAATACCTTTTATTCTCGAGGGTGGAAGCGACGACATCAACAATGCGGTAACATTGTTGAATGAAACATGGTGGAATGATGGGATCGGAAACCAAACTGATGATCGGGTAGGAACGGTTAAGGGATGGGAAGAAGTCTGCGAAGAAGGAGTTTTCCCATCACTGGGAGAAGGCTTATAGGACGATAGGATGAGGGAAGATGAGGAGGTTTTAAAGGTTTTGGGATCATAATAATGGTGGCAAATTTCCATTGAGCTGGGAAATGGGTTGTTCTAAGGACGGAGTTGAATATGTAGGTGAGGAATACAATACATTTCTTTGGAAGGTGTTTAAGGATTTCGGAGGTAATGAGATCGTAACCGGGAGATTTTCGTGGAGGAAGTTGTTTAATAGTGTAAAGGACATCTGAGGGATTAAAGGCTTTAGGAGGTGGGGATAACTGTAATGTATTCAAGAGGGCTTTGTTTACAAGGTTTACATGATAAAGGTCAATTATGTCGGGATGTGGAGAAAATAGATTTTTAAGGTGTTGTGCAAAGACATCTACTTTTTTATTATCTGACTTTGCCGAGGAGTTATCAGGTTTAAGGATGGGCGAAGGGGTGATATTTTGGGAATGGATTCGTCTGGTCGCATTCCAAAGTGTCTGTCTTTGTCTGTAAGTTGTGAAGTAAATTTCCTAAAATTGTCTTCCTTATAGAGTCGTAGTAAGTTAGTTAGTTTTCTACTAGCAATATTGTACGTCCGTTTGTCTGATGGGTATCGAGTTAGTTTCCATTGAGCTCTAGCGCGTCTTTTCTGAGTTATCAACAGTCGTATTTCCGTTGGTAATGAAAATGTATTGTCTTTTTTAGCAGAGAATGGTGTAGATGTGTCCCAGATTGATGTTTGTATACAGTCAGTCACTTGTTGAACTGCCTCGTCAATGTCCTTTGCTGATTTAAGAGAGATTTTAAGATCTAGTCGTTGGTCAATTAAAGTCTTAAATAAGTCCCAATTAATCTGTCCGTTGATCAGTTGAGGTTTAGGAACGATTTTAGGAGGGTTAATGTGAAGGGTAAGAAGGTCAGGACTATGATCAGAGGAAAGGTCGTCAAGAACAGAAGCTGTGGGATGAAGATGAAGCATAGGTGAGGAAACAAAATAATCTAGGATGTCTGGAAGTTTGTTACGGTCGAAAGGAAAGTAAGTGAATTCATCAGGAGTAAGGATTTTGTAGCTGGTTAAAGATAGAGCATTTAGGAGTGTTACACCACGGGGATTGCGTGCTCGACATCCCCATTGGGGGTGTTTTGCATTATAGTCTCCACCTGCTATAAATTTAGGACCAAAGGATTGGAATAAGGAAAGGAAATCTTGTTGTGTAATAGGCTGATTTGGGGGACAGTAGATTGAGGATATTGTGTAATTAAATGGTAGAGTGTGTAAGGATAAGGAAGTACACTGAATAGATACCGTGCAAATCGATGGTAAAGGATGATCGGAAATGGAGTTCCGTATTAGGATCGCACTGCCCCCGTGTGCAGTGTTATCAGGGAGATCTGTTCTGTATGTTGTGTAATTTTGTATGTAAAAATACGATCGAGTAGTGAAATGTGTTTCTGTGATGAGGGCAATGTCGATCCTTCTGTGCTGAAGTAAAATGTTGAGTTTCTGGCCATGTAGGGTAGCACCATTAGCATTCCAAAGAAGGATGGTTAGAGAATCTTGAGTAGGAGGGTTCACTGCGATGGTTGAGCAGCGGGTAAAAGAGCCTGCATAAAGGTTGTGAAGGTGGAAAGAGCTGTAAGGAGAGGGTTAATGATGGTGCGGAGTTCCTGAAGGAAGGTTTGTAGGGTAACTGTTATATCAGCAGCCGGAGTAGGAGGTGGGATAAAGGTGGGGACGCGTGGTCTTACAGTTATACCTGAAGTGGCAGCAGCATAACTAATTTCAGGCACAATTTTGGTGTTAGTTAGATTAGCTTCTGGCACGGCTGCTTGATGGCTTGTAGGTTGCGTGGATAAAGATGGTACTTGGTTAGAGCTGTCACTAGGGTGCTCTTGTTCAAGACGGTAAGATTCTTTTCCAAATAATTTGCTCTGGTTTGTTTTTCTTATTTTTTGTAGTAGTTCTTTGTGAACTGTACAACCTTTATAGTTGGCCGGGTGATTGCCATTGCAAAGAGCGCATTTAGGCTGTTCATCTGGCTTTTTGTTGCAACTTTCGGTCAAGTGGGGCCCGGCGCACTTGACACATCTAGGAGCGTGGTTGCAATAGCTCTTGGTATGAAGGTAAGATTGGCAATTTTTACATTGCACAATTTCCTTCCGTTTATAAGGTTCTTCTACTTTTATTCGACTATGGAAAATAGTAGTGACATTAAAAACATCTTGGTTCTTGGGATTCGGCTCCAAGTCGACAAAAAAGAGGGATAGTGCAGAGTTCCCTTTTTTGACGTTGGTAATATTGCGTACTTTGAATCCGAGGTCTTGTAGTTCGTTTTTTATCAAATCTGGTGGTGTAGAATGGTGTAGATGTCTAATTACGACTCTATAGGATTTGTCTTCTTTCGGCTGGTACGTGTGGAACTGGACATTTTCTGTTGGAAGAGAATCTACAGCTTCCCTGTATCCTCCAATGTATTGTTACATCGTTAGCCCTCCGGCCTTTCTTTTTCTGACTCCCTATCTTATTCATATTGTTATTTAGATTGAATTGTTTTTGTTTACCTTTTTGAGGTGTGTGAGTGACCTTGGCGATAAGAGGCCGGTTCAACGAGCTCTGTCGGAACAGCTTATCTTCTTTAATAGCACTATTACTAAATTAAAAAACTACGAAATAATAATTGAAAAGACTTCCGATTTAAATAAAATTTAAGAAAAGAAAAGAAAACCACTTAATACACCATCCATCAAAAAAATGAAAATAAAATATTAACTACTACTACCGTAAAAGAGTTGTTAAAGCAGGAGCCGAAGTGAATGCGTCGGACTCTGGCATGCAACCTAGTTTTGTTTGAACTCAAAATTATCAGCTGTTCAAGTTCAAATCCTAAATGGCGGAGAGTCCATGTCACTCGAAATAAATAAATATGTATATATATATTTTTTATGTATTGAATATATGTATTAAAGGTATTGAAGATTGGATTACAAAAATATATTATACTTGAGGAAATTGTTTATTTTCTACGCCATTTTGTCAAAAAACATAAACATTTTGCGTGCCCCCCCCCCCCCTTATACTAACTACTTTCATGTTCACAATACCAACGAAACCCTAATTACGAGAGACTTTACAACCAATCTATTACCTTTAACAACTCTCTGCCAATTAGACACGTTACACTGCCAGTAGTCAACCATGATGTTGCTTCTTCAGCGTTCATATTCTCTCACGTGTCAAACTCATGATTCTATTGGTGGTTCTGCTCTACGATGACGTTGTGGAGACAGATCCCGAGTCAGGTGCAGTACTTCACAAGTGGATTATAACATGTGCCTAACAGAAGATTTGTGTTTGCTTGGTCCGTAGGGTACAAGGAGCGCAGTTTCGACGTGAACAACACGGGGTACGAGTACAGTTGGTACAAAGGCAAAACCCTTGAGTCCTTCAAGTCCGGCCCCAAATGGAATCCTTATGATACTGAGAGCCGCGTGTCGTATTTCACCGAAGACGTCGGTCTGGCCGACTTCTTGGCTAAGACCACGATGGCCTACGCGCCGTGGTTCGGCGACGAGAAGTACCCGTCCATCACAACGGCCCGCAAGGGAGAGAGCCTCTTCCATCTCTACAGGTAGCTTCTTAATTCCACCTTTCATTTTAATTTTGCATCTTGAGAAACTGATTTGACTTGAAGCCGCACTTGTGCGAATTTCCGTCCTGTGATATATGTCACGCTGAACAATATGTCGTCATGCTGAACAATATGTCATGCTGAACAATATGTCATGCTGAACAATATGTCATGCTGAACAATATGTAATGCTGAACAATATATCATGTTGAACAATATATCATGCTGATCAATGGGAATATATCATGTGTTTACTTCTACTTCTTAAAGCCATTTACTTCCACAATATTTTTTCAAATGTATTTTTTATAATACTGCAAATATTTTGAGTATTTATTTTGAATTTTAGTTCTGAACAATCGTATGTTAAGGCGAAATCGAAAAATAAATTTATCTCCAAATTTAGAGGCACTACCCCCAAAACTCGGAGAAAAATTTGAACTTCTTTTTCAAATTTAGTTCCGACAAGTTTGATTAAAGAAATTCTAAAATTTAGTCCATTTAAATACCGTTAAAAACTTATATGGGACTAACAATGGGCTAATTATGACCTACCACCCAAGCCATTTCTCAGACTTAATATAGACTCCGCCGGAGCGCGCAGGTCCGCTACTTTAATTAATGTAATCACAGAGCGATCCTAACAAGAAAATAATAAATAATGTATCTTTACCTCTGGCTGCCTTTAAGTTGAGGTTTCTAGAAATGTATTTCCAGAAATAAAATGACCCGCTCAATCAACTGTGGAATTGAAATTATCTTATCGACCAACTCAGTAAGTCGGCAGTTCGGAGTTGGGGACGAACCAAACTCAGTTGATTGTAAGACGGGCTGACTATTTGTACGATGAACTGTTGAAAGGGGCCTCTTGTGAATTTATGATTATTACTATTCTATGATTGTGTATTATATCGGCATGTGAATGTTTCAGGCATTTGCTAACAAGGTACAACTTGGAGAGATACGCTAACGATTTGCCACCAGTCAAGCCTTTGGACTTCAAGTTCCGAATTAAGGTAAAGTCGACTTTTCGTAGGCCTTGTATTCTTACTTGCTAATTCTACAGTAATACATTTGTAATCATGTTCTTCGTCACCCATTCTTATTTGGGGGTGAAGTGGTATATGCGGGGCCCTCGTCCCTCAGAAGGTTCTCATCCACATGGGGGTAGACTGTCCCGAGTCACGCTAGTCGGTCCTGATCTAGCAGACCAAACCGCCCTTCTCCGGTCCGGTCTGGAGTCGTCGACGTGACGGGAAATCACCACCGGGGTCTACTGGCTCGTGGAGGCCAACTGAAGGATAGTTCAGTTAATCAGTCGGACACTAGGACGGCGACATCAACCAGCTATCACATTCATAGCATCAAACATTGACAGCTACGACATCGCCCAGCTATCACATTAAAAGCACAGAACATTGACAGCTACGACATCAACTAGCTATCACATTGAAAGCACAGATCATTGACTGCTACGACATCGACTAGCTATCACATTGACAGCACAGAACATTGACAGCTACGACATCGGCCAGCTATCACACTGACAGAATCGAACAATGACAGCTATGGCATTGACCAGCAATCACATTGACAGCATCGAACATTGACAGCTACGACATCGAGCAGCTCTGTCACTGTTTCGGATCGAGAGTCGACCTTAAGATAACACCCCTGGGCTGACTCTACCCTTCCCTTTCCTTTATCTCCCAAACTACACTTGCATTTATACCGATATTAATTAATTATCTTAATTCCTATAAAATAATAACATCCTAATTAACCGTGAATACAATAATAATAGAATAAATTGCGTTTACGAGGGGACGTGACTTCCACTCGTAACCCCACCTTTTATATTAATAAAAAATACTACTGCTATTAAAAGATACAAACAAGGGAGTGTTGTTATATTGTAAGATAATGTATGGACGTGATGTTGCAGACGGGGTACAACCCTCACCTGGCCACTCTCAACGGACGACCCTTCACTCCCAGACCTGACGGTCTCATCCCGTTCTTCTCCAACCCGGAGGGAGTCAACGACCTCCTCGTCACTAAGAAGAGATACGACGACGTCGCCGACCTTCTCAGTTACATCAACGTCAGTATCAATTATCTTTAAGTATAAGGGTTGTACGGTTCTTTGCAAGGGAAGTATTGGGGGTTCGAAACGAAATAGGAGGATACCCTGAGTGCAGATTATAATGTATTCGGTCCCGATTTTTAATTTTTTTTACATTGCGTCCTTGAAAATTGCGTTTTTCGGGTCCTCGCTATATTTTAAACAAATCAACGGAAAAGTCTCCAAAAACAATTCAATGTTATTCTTTACATAAAATAAAATGTTTATAAAGATTATTCCATACATCGCATATTTGATGAGGAAAGAGAAACATTTCTTCAGAACAATGGAAATGTTTCCGTTGCCTTGGGTAAGTCGGAAACAATATATTTATCATGTTAATTGCATAAAAATTACCGTCATCTGCAATCGGGATTATAATAACATTTTTTAGGACCTAGGGTCCAAGATGAACATGTTAGCGAGGACCTAGGGTCCAAGATGAACATGTTAGCGACGACCTAGGGTCCAAGATGAACATGTTAGCGAGGACCTAGGGTCCAAGATGAACATGTTAGCGAGGACCTAGGGTCCAAGATGAACATGTTAGCGACGACCTAGGGTCCAAGATGAACATGTTAGCGACGACCTAGGGTCCAAGATGAACATGTTAGCGAGGACATGGGGGGGGATGATAATGGGGAAATTTGTTTGCATTGTCTAATTAATACAAGCAACATGTTAATGATTGTAAATGTTTTTGTTGCAGCCGCTGAACAATTCTTATATGAACCTAGAAGACAACTGGTACGGCCTCAACAGACTGGCTGAACTCGTGTACGGAGCTACTCACCCCAAGATCAGGAACCTGTACAAACCTTATCACTACCAGGCCTTCCAGACTCTGGACGACGCTGTCGTCGCGTCCAACGCCGTCCATGTCAGCCCCCTCACCTTATTCTATATCACCCGAGTTTTCTTATTTTTTATTTCAATTTGAATGCTTTACTCAACGGAGCCAGTCGGTTACAGCGGATGCATATTCGGAAGGAATTGTTCGGCCGATTATACGAATACATAAAATGTTATGTTATGAGCTAGGTTACTTGGGCTGAAGGCTCGTCGTCAGTATTCGCACCAACTCGTCTGAATAAGTTTAAAATTCAAATCGTTTTGAATTTTGATTACCCATATTATGTTATAACTATAACATGATAAAGAACTCGCGTAGAAAATAATCTTTTAAAAAGGTTCTTACAGGTTCGCTTCGCTCTCCTGTTTATAGGAATAAAGCAATGATAGAAAAAAACATTTGTAACACACAAGGAAGCACGCTGTAGCTTTATACTGTTAGGGGACGTATTTTATAGCTTTATACTGTTAGGGGACGTATTTTGTAGCTTTATACTGTTAGGGGACGTATTTTATAGCTTTATACTGTTAGGGGACGTATTTTATAGCTTTATACTGTTAGGGGACGTATTTTATAGCTTTATACTGTTAGGGGACGTATTTTATAGCTTTATACTGTTATGGGACGTATTTTATAGCTTTATACTGTTAGGGGACGTATTTTATAGCTTTATACTGTTAGGGGACGTATTTTATAGCTTTATACTGTTAGGGGACGTATTTTATAGCTTTATACTGTTAGGGGACGTATTTTATAGCTTTATACTGTTAGGGGACGTATTTTATAGCTTTATACTGTTAGGGGACGTATTTTATAGCTTTATACTGTTAGGGGACGTATTATATCTGAAATCTACTTTACAATACCGATGAAACGACATAACATAATATGCAGTATCCAAAATTTGCATTTTGCTCTTATATCGGACATATTTGATTCCAATATGGCTAACAGTACCCTACTAGTTACCCCCACCCTACCACACTTCGACCATATTTGTTTTTCGAAATTCCGGTAAAACGCTAAAACTTCGTAATCATAGTTGTACATATATTCTTTTCTTCTTATACTCATTAATACTAAACAATTTTTTATAACATGTCAAGCTGACTCAAGCCTTTTCTTTTGACGTTTGCCATATTGAAAATATTAAATGTAAAATATCCAAAAACAATACAGTTGTTTCAAACGCTGAGATGAACCTGTGGACCGAGTTTCGTCCAAATAGTTTTTTTCTAATGCCAGTTATCCTTAGGCAAACACACAAATCCAAACCTATAGAATCCCACGTCTTTGAAACGAACAACTTACTAAAATCGTTCAATAACATGAGTCGATCAACCTGTAAATGGAACAATTTAAAATTGGAATTTTAGGACTGGAAAGGTCTTATTATTCGTATATTTGATTGGACAAAGGAAAATGTGGGAACGTATTGTGAATCATTTGCGTGTAGTTTGTGTATTGTTGCAGAGAAGTAAACAGAGTTGTTGGGTTTATTGGTTCATGTACTTTATGACTTGAAATCGATTCGGAGACGCAAATTATTTTACTTTGTGTTAAATATAGTTATATTTTCTAAAACTATTTTATACAGGGTGACTGGCGTTATATGTGAAAAAATGAAGTGCGTTGTTCTACGTCTCAGGGGCTACAAAAAACACTATATAAACCATGGGTCAAATATAAACCGTTCTCCCATAAGTTCAAATTTTAAGATTTTTTTGAGATCGCATGCCTTTGCTCATAAAAACACTAATTGCTCCAAAAGTATAAAAGCTAGAACAAAATTTTTGGTTTCGCTGTAAAGCTGACAAAATTTCCTATAAGAAAAGTGTAATTTTCATTTTCATTCCCTCAAATTACATGTCAAAAAATGTATACAAATGTTATTTTTAAGAAAAAATAAAACAAACATTTTTCTTTGTGGTTCCATAACTTAGAATAGAACCAAGCTTAAACTGTTCGAATTTCAGGAAAAACTTTCCTATTTCCTAAATTTTCAATCAATATTAATATTAATACATATTCATAAGGCGGAATTTTTAGTAAACTTTGCTGAAAGTAAAAAAGAAACATGTCTATTGTTGCTATTTTTGACTAACAAGTGAGTAAATAATTAAAGACTGGTTTAGTATACTCACCTATTTTTCAACAAAACAACAATAAACTAAACATGTTTCTTCTTTTACTTTCAGCGAAGTTTACTAAAACTTCCGCCCTATGAATAGGTATTAATATTAATATTGATATAGTGTTTGTATGGTTTATATAGTGTTTTTTGTAGCCTCTGAGGCGTAGAACAACGCACTTCATTTTTTCACATATAACGCCAGTCACCCTGTATATTAAAGAAGGTTAGGTTATACAAAGGACGATGCTTAAGTGGAAGCTTGAAAACAGTCTGGACTCAAAATATTAAAAAGAATTGTAGTTGGAGGCACAATTATCCATTTTGCACATGTTCCAATCAGAATAGCCAGAATAATGCCCAGAAAACCCGGGTTAAAATGCCCGCATATAACATAATATTAGATTTCTAGTTCTAATAACTTCTACCATGAAATTCAATTAGGTGTCGACATCAAGAGGGTAATTCTGTAATTATCGTAGCTATTTACTCTACTGTTTTGTTTATTATTAAAAAGAAAAATTTAAATATTCAGAGTATGTACTAAAGTATGGTATGTGCTATGGATGGCCCCTGGATGTCAGGAGGTGTATGTGCTATGGATGGCCCCTGGATGTCAGGAGGTGTATGTGCTATGGATGGCCCCTGGATGTCAGGAGGTGTATGTGCTATGGATGGCCCCTGGATGTCAGGAGGTGTATGTGCTATGGATGGCCCCTGGATGTCAGGAGGTGTATGTGCTATGGATGGCCCCTGGATGTCAGGAGGTGTATGTGCTATGGATGGCCCCTGGATGTCAGGAGGTGTATGTGCTATGGATGGCCCCTGGATGTCAGGAGGTGTATGTGCTATGGATGGCCCCTGGATGTCAGGAGGAACCAAAATCGGGCCTGCCAGTAGTGGTCCACACAAAAACTTTCTGCCATGCACGGGATGTGCTTAAGGACACAGAGATTAGTTCTGTGCACAAAGTCGTACTACTCGGGTAGTGGGTAGTTATTACGAGTTGTTTGTTATCTATGTTGGAGCTTGTTGATAATATTTGTGTATCGGTTGACAGACTACCGGCACCGTGCTGAGCAACTTCCTGACTGAGATGAGGGACCCCTTGTACTACAGAGTCTTGGCCACCGTCCACCAAGTCTTCCAGAACTACTTCGCTAAACTTCCACCCTACAGCCCCGCCGAGGTAACCCTCCACTTATTCACTTCCCAAGTCTTCTAAATGTCAACCTAATAGTTAGGGAGTAGATGCGGTCAAGTGTTTCACCACTCACACTTGCATTCTTATCACAATGATTACTGGTAAAGAGCTAGAGCCACACTTATGCCCAGCTTGGCCCAATTAACTATCCGTGGAGGGCCTGCCACAGATCCGTGGAGGGCCTGCCACAGATTCGCGGAGGGCCTGCCACAGATCCGTGGAGGGCCTGCCACAGATCCGTGGAGGACCTGCCACAGATCCGTGGAGGGCCTGCCACAGATCCGTGGAGGGCCTGCCACAGATCCGTGGAGGGCCTGCCACAGATCCGTGGAGGGCCTGCCACAGATCCGTGGAGGGCCTGCCACAGATCCGTGGAGGGCCTGCCAAAGGGCCTATACAACTATACAAGTAATGAATGATATGGTTTAGAGAATTAGTTAGGTTAGAGGTTGGAGCATTTCTTGTATACAGATGTATTCCAACATTTTAATTTTCATGTGATGGCGAGCACAAGATGAATGTAGCAAGCATATGCTGTGTACCGTGTCCTTTCTATAAGGTCATGATATTAAACTCATAAATCTAAAGCTTGAGCACTGTAGCTAGCTGTCAAGCAGATGACTCATCTTTTTTTACCGTCAAGAGCACTGTAGCTAGCTGTCAAGCAGATGACTCATTTTTTTTTACCGTCAAGAGCACTGTAGCTAGCTGTCAAGCACGTGGCTTATCTTGTTGATTTTTCACAACAAACAATAATATAGGTTTGTTCCAACCATCCAGGGGACCGTGCACGGGATCGCCATTATCGTGTGTGCCGTTCCAACCCGACTTTGAACAAACCTATAGTATAAAGTTGTGATGAATCACAAATTTGTGATTATGGTTCTATTTTATTTTGAATAATAAATCGGTTTGTTTGTCGGTTAAACTAATGCAAGGTTGTTGTTGCAGTTGGAGTTCCCCGGAGTGAAGATGCTGGACTACCAGACTAGTCCTATGACTACTTACTTCGAGAACCATGTCTTCGAGATCACTAACAGCGTCCCCCTCAAATCTTGCCGTAATATTCATTCGTCACTTTTATCTTTTATCTCATACCACTCGTATTACAGATTGTAGGAAAAAACAGCTTAAAAAAGGTAAATAATGACCCTAACACTGTGGGGCAACAGCCCGTGGAGGGGATTGGATACAACAGTTACACAATCAGCTCAGACACCGCTTTACTTGTGCAGCTGCACATTTATATACCGGTGCAGGGCGCAGGGTGAACAGCTGGGGTCCGGGAACTCAGATCTGTAGTCACCCATTCAAGTTGTGAACACGCCCGATGCTGATGAACTTATGAGAGCCGACTGCTCTGCTATATGAGATTGTCAATCGATATAAGCGAAGGAAAAGGAATGTGACACTGGTGGCTACCGAATCCCAACCGTAACGAGCTGGAGGTAACCGGGGAGGTGAGACATGTTGAAAAGATACAAGGGGAGTGAGACATGTTGAAAAGATACAAGGGGAGGTGAGACATGTTGAAAAGATACAAGGGGAGTGAGACATGTTGAAAAGATACAAGGGGAGTGAGACATGTTAAAAAGATACATGGGGAGGTGAGACATGTTGAAAAGGTACAAGGGGAGGTGACACTTGTTGAAAAGATACATGGGGAGGTGAGACATGTTGACATACTTTATTACGAGTAGTATGTGAGTTCGCATGAAAAGTGAAGAATGCGAAACTCGTGTATTGAAAAGAATTGACAGTTCCATTCACATTTGAGAATGACAATTATTACTTTATTCCGACAGCACATGACGAGAATGTGACACCCACACCAATATCACCTCGTTGATCTTACCACCGGTATTGCGATCAAACAGTAACAACATCTATAACAAACAACACTAGTAATAGGATCATCGCATCTAAAGTACCAAACAAGACAACGGCATTACATTATATGAATCACCAGCTATAACTTTGAGTGTCATAACAACATCTGGGCTGAAGTCCACAACCGCTGTCATAACTTTACGTCATAGTGGAACTGTCTCGTTGCCTAGTAGATACACGGGTCGCCACGGCCCTTCCAGTAGCACCTCGACCTCTCACATACCCCTACGTCCCTCTCCAAAAAATATGTTTCACATATTTTTCCTGGAAGGGGGGAATATATGTACCGGTCTAGGAGGAAGTGTTGACGCGGGGGTTCATAGCCCCCGCCGGGTGACCTGCTCACCGAGCCGACCGGAGTTCACTCTGTGTCCGGCCCTCTTAGAGTACAGTCAAGGGGAGATGAGACATGTTGAAAAGTTACATGGGGAGGTGAGACATGTTGAAAAGATACATGGGGAGGTCAGACATGTTGAAAAGATACATGGGGAGGTGAGACATGTTGAAAAGATACATGGGGAGGTGAGACATGTTGAAAAGATACATGGGGAGGTGAGACATGTTGAAAAGATACATGGGGAGGTGAGACATGTTGAAAAGATACATGGGGAGGTGAGACACCCCTCCGAAACTGCATGACACAAAAATTTGAAACTTTGCAGTTATGGTATGTGTAATAAGTTATTATTGGTCTTGTATTACTTTGCTTTGTAAGTTTCATCGCACATTTCCGTTTCCCCAATTTTGAACCACTTCCCGTGATTCAATCTTCCCCAAATTTTGCATATAGGCATATAGATACAACTAAGGTGATGAATACAGAAACCAAAAAAAAAAAAAAAAAAAAAAAAAATGGCCTCAAATTTATTTGCTTTTTAAGTTTCATCGCACACCTATTACCCCAATTTTGAACAACTTCCCGTGATTCAATCTTCCCCAAATTTTGCACATAGATACAACTATGGTGAAGAATACAGAAACCAAAAAAAAAAAAAAAAAAAAAAATTTAAAATAAGACCAGTTTTGAAAAATGGCATTTTTATTTAGTTTTTGAGTTGGGTTATTACTAATAGCCCAACTCAAAAAATACACAGGGAATACCCCAAACATTTATCATTCAAACACAATGGGTTAAACTATTTTTTTCACGGAAACGCATCATGTTTGGCGTTGAATGAAAGTAGAGGACACTCTGAGTAGCACTGAGTAAATGTGGGAGATATATCTAAATAGTCTGCCACTTGGTGTCGCACGTGGTTTCCTCGCGTCCTATTTCTTATGCTTTAATGATTTTATGGTTTTACAGCCCATTATTGAAATTCAATTTTTAAGTTTTTGGTAGTTTTCATACTACGGAAAGTTAAATTTTAATTTAAATCAAATTATAATTATTATTAACTACGGGAAACAGACAGTGAAAAATACACTCAAGCGCCGGGATCCCGGCGCTTGAGTGTATTTTTCACTGTCTGTTTCCCGTAGTTAATAATAATTATAATTTGATTTAAAAGTCCATTATTGTCAAATTTATTTAATTTTCCCCCCGAATTTTTTAAAACTGCCAAAACTGTTTTAATGTAGTAAAATATAAAGATCGCAGAAGTTTGAAGTTAATCTTGGGCTATCTGTGGGCTACTTTTGACAAACCATCCAAATTTCATAAAAAATTGATTGAGTCTTTTGAAGATATAGGTGTAAATAAATGTATGTTAGTGCGCATGTGAAAGAGAAGAAAATGGGAAACCTTGAAACTTATGTGGGACCAAAAATGGGCCTACCACCCATGGAAACGGATTTCTGTGTTGGAATTTTTGAAATCGGATACATAAAATATTTTCGTACTTGAGAACGATCATATAGCGTCCGTTACCTTCGGTAAGCTCGGAAGGAAAATGTAAATTTATGATGGGTAATGTGACGGGTGGATATTGTTGTTATAGAGGGATACAACTACACTGCGAGCAAGCCGAGGTTGGCTCACAAGCGTTTCAGCTTCAACCTGACCCTCAGTACTGATGACGATCGAGACGTGCTGATCAGAGCCTACATCACCCCCAGTCTGGACCAAAACAACCGTCAACTCTCCATGGCCGAGAAGGTCCAGCAGGCCGCTCCCTGGTTCTTCAGATACTTCGACCGTGAGTAATCTAAACTATACGCTAGCCCACTCAACACTTTATTTTATTTTAATCAATTCCAGGGAGATGTAGATCCTTCGAACAAAACCGGGTTAGCCTTGTATCAACCCGATACTAGATCGATAACAGCCAACCAAACCCTTCACATGACTTCTCAGACAGATCTCTTATCATAGCTTTGATATGGAACCCCCTTGAGACTGTCGACCGTTGTTTCAGGGTTGGAAACCTGCTAGCGCTTACAGCTTCGAGAAGCTGCAGATTTGTTTGAGCAATGCTGGGTGTGCATCGGGTGTTGGGCCCAGTCTGGGAATCGAACCCTGATCTGTGTGTTCACCCATCCAAGTAATGATCATACCTAATGCTGCTTAACTTTATTGAATGGAGGCTTGAAAGAAGTAGTTTAAATCAGTCAAAATCATTTAACTGCTCAAACATGATCAAATCAAGCACGTTCCTTTGTTTGTCTGTTTCTCTTCAGGCGGAGCACTTTTATTCAGACTCTTACAGCTCAAAAAATATATTTTAAACAAAATTATGATGTTTTCAGCCTTTTTTTTATGCTTCGTGATTTGTAAAGTAATTTTATTTATTTAAGACAAATCATTTTTTTTATTTTTTTTTATTTTTTATCGTTTTTGACAGAAGTCTCCCTAAATTGGGCTGAAGACAAAATAAATCTTAAACTATACCATTACTATGCTGCTACACATGACAAAACATTAAATAACCGCTGAACTATTTCGCATCGTGCTTTTTCTCCCTGAAAGGTGTAATTTGAACAATTAAGGTTCTGACATAAGGGGGACGATATTTAAGCAGATTTCCGCTAAAAATGAAGTTTATCTCCAGTAGGGAAAAAAGTTA
The DNA here is from genome assembly GCA_951217055.1 of Gerris lacustris. Classification (NCBI taxonomy): domain Eukaryota; kingdom Metazoa; phylum Arthropoda; class Insecta; order Hemiptera; family Gerridae; genus Gerris; species Gerris lacustris. The sequence goes on along the minus strand of OX578282.1, from coordinate 72,973,757 downwards.
TGATTTTGAATTAGTTTAGAGGGACTAAAACAGGTCTTTTCATCCCTGAGCTCAAAAAGTAGGGAGAAAAAGTAAAAGTAGGGGGAAAAAGTAAAGTAGGGCAAAAAAGTAAAGATTGCAACTTAATTATTTTATAAATAGTAGAAAATGTATGGCTAATGTAATGAAGTTGTCGAAATCAGGTTGGTGGCACTGCGCTTTTTTGACCATGTTTATCTTTGTTTATAACATTATAACCTGCATCTAAATAACCTTCTATTTGAGTTTAATTCCAATTCTTATTTGTTTTTAATATTGAATCTCTTATATCTGCTATTAAAAGTGCTTATAATTATTGTTATTTATTAAAGTAATAAATAAAAACTGTGCAATGGACGAAAATGTGTATTTTCTTCCTACTGGAGATAAAATATTGTATGTACCTCGTGAGTAAAGTGCCATTATTCCCCTCGCGATAGTTATCTCCCTCGGCTGCGCCTCGGGAATTAAAGAGTCTAATTCTCTCGGCTTCGCCTCGGGATTTAGGGGCAATGGTTCCTTCGGCTTCGCCTCAAGAACCAACTTTTTCGCTCAGGGAATAATGGCTTACTTTACTCCAAAGTGAATAAAGAGATAACGAGGAGTGTAATGTTATGTTTACAGTGAAGAAAGGACAACACACACTGAGGGGAGACTCGGAGCAAGGCTTCTACCCAATGGACAAGCACATGGCCGCCATGTCCGACGGCAAGCGGCGCTATACCAAGGTCGGTATTATCATAAAAACTAGTAGGTTATGAGGAATGAATGTGCAGGCATGTCGAAACAAACAAGTAATACCCATAATAGACAGCTCGGTTGGTTTTCCGGTGAAATAGACGTCACGAAGGGTTTGATGTCCAACGTTTCGCTTCCACTACTGGAAGCATCTTCTGGGATGCATCACCGAGATGTTAACTCGAAGCAAACACAACCAACATATGCTGACGACGGGAGGGAAGATCAGCGTATTTATAATGGCTTTCTAGACAGCAGATTGTACCTGGATTTCCCGGGGGTTTCTTTACTGGGGGTAATCCTTTGTTGGGATGATGCAATCCGGCAAGTACTGCCTTGTCGGCGTTCCTTTGTCGGGATGATGCACTCCGGCAGATGTTGCCTTCGTCGGCGTTCCTTTGTTGGGATGATGCAATCCGGCAGGTGCTGCCTTCGTCGGCGTTCCTTTGTCGGGATGATGCAATCCTGCAGATGCTGCCTCCGTCGGCGTTCCTTTGTTGGGATGATGCAATCCGGCAGGTGCTGCCTTCATCGGCGTTCCTTTGTCGGGATGATGCAATCCTGCAGGTGCTGCCTTCGTCGGCGTTCCTTTGTTGGGATGATGCAATCCCGCAGGTGCTGCCTTCGTCAGCAGGTGATGTAATAATTATTACATTATCCCGACAAAGGATTACCCCCATTGAAGAACCCCCCGGGAAATAAAGGTACAATCTGCGGTCTAGAAAGCCATTTTAAATACGCTGATCTTCTCTCTCGTCGTCAGTATATGTTGTGTTTGCTTCGAGTCAACCACAACCCTGAAGATGCTTTCAGTAGTGGAAGCGAAACTTCGGACTTCTAATCTTTCGTGACTCGGATTTCACCGGAAAACCTAGCCGTCTTTTACGAGTCTACCGCGGAAGCCTACGCTCCAAGTTAAGAAATATCCATCACTGATAATACAACTTATTGATCATAAGACACCAATCAGTCGATTTATCGCAAACTCGTAGAACCCGGCGTATTTCATTTATTTCTGTGGTTTTACTCTGACGCATGGCTTTCCTCCGGTCGACGTTCGGCGTGACTCACGAACGCACCCGACACGCACCTACACGCACTGACACTAACCGACACGCACCGACACTAGACAGTCAAACAAGGGTCGAGTGACACCTTCCTGTCACACATCAACAAACAATCAACACAACAAATTATAGCTATTCATTGTCGAAAAACCAAAAACCGTGTTTAAGGTATTTTTTATGCCTTACATATTTTGAGAGAAGAAAAGGTTTCCCTCTTATAATCGTGAACATTTATTATTTTGGGGACAAACACCCGGGAGTGGTTTGATCGCGTTTGTATCCCGTCAATATAATTAACGGTTCAAATATTATACCTAAATCAAACTTTTAAATTACCGCTGCCTGAATACAGGTGGGCCGATAGCACTGGTAAACCAACTCGTCCTATTTGTTAAATTACCTCTAGACCTTTGTTTGATGGGCTGACACACACATACTTGCCCAATTTATTTTTTATATCAGGAAAGCAAAATTCACTCACTCGATGGAAATATGCTTTACTTTTTTTCCATTTTCACATTCTTCCTTCAACTCCAGTAAATTTCTAAATTGACAGGGCCGGATTTAGACATAGGCTACACAGACAGCCGCGTTGGGGCCCGAATCACAGGTGAAAAAAATTGGTCAATACAAATACAGGCTTGGATATAGACACGCGTTCCAAGTGTGAGATTCCGTCTCGTTATCCATGGGATGCTTCGTAATTTGAATCCGACAGCGCCCTTGTTCTGGACGGGATCATTAGAGGATAATAATTCAAACATCTCTCTGTCTGCTTCCTCGTCCTGTAGAAACACATAACAGCTGAGTCCGTACCGACGCCCAATTACAAATAGACGCTAAAACCACAGAAATTACACCCTCTCACGGTGCTTAAATCCTGTCGCCGTTCGCAAGTCACGCTGAACGTCGACCGGAAGAAAGTCACGCGTCAAGGAAAACGTTCCTTAACATTTTGTGGAATAGCAGGTTGACGGCCAGATAAGTTACACTTTAATGTGAATAACATATTGGAGATGAGACTGCAAATATTTGTAGTTGTACAGGTTTTAATTGTAAAAGTTACAGTTGTAGGTTTTACTAGTATGAATACTTTGATGATGTCACACGAGTAGACAATAGTTTGAATCTCTGCCACCCCTCATCAGCGCTCCTTCTCATCAGAGGCTTTGTTTCCTATTATCTCCAAGCGATTAAATGAAATAGTTTTCTTTTCAAAGGTTTCATAGAAACGATTCATGACTGCAATATAAGGGGGGGGGGGGGAGGTACGTGAACCTTCAACTATGTAGGTAAATGTTGAATAACAGGTTTGCCTCCATGGGGCATCGTGGCACAACTTTTAACTTCACTTTTTGTTTTTTGTTCAATAAATTTAGGGAACAATTCTGAAGCTACTTTTCGATTAGCTGCCTAGACGAGACTAAGATGGATTCTGTACTTTCCATGAAAATCCAAGTTAATCAACAACACTCCGACATTTTTATAAAAATAGTTTGATTTTAAATTTAAAAATCATAACCGCGATTGTTATGAAAATGTTCAAGCTTTAAAAAAAATCAACACGAAATTCAGTGAGAAAACAGTGCAGTAATATACGCAATGAAACAGTCCAGTAATGCACGCAATGAAACAGAGCAGTAATGCACGCAATGAAACAGTGCAGTAATGCACGCAATGAAACAGTCCAGTAATGCACGCAATGATACAGAGCAGTAATGCACGCAATGAAACAGTGCAGTAATGCACGCAATGAAACAGTCCAGTAATGCACGCAATGAAAAAGTATCCTATCATTTAACAATTCTGATCAATGAACAGACAGAACTTTAATTTTATATATTATATTTAAATGAAATGAATGATACTAAATGTACTTCTGATTCGTTTCTATTTATGCATTTTACTTAATGGGCGGCCTGGACGATAATAGGAAAGCTAGCCCCTGAGTCCCGCCAGTATGAAGTACGAGCTGCTCCACTCGGCTCTACTTGAAAACTAGTAGCAGTTTGGGTTACAACCAAACTAACGGCCATTTATAATCGTTTCATTTTATTTGCAGCCCGAGAGATGCTACTTCCCACTTAACCTCGTCTTACCGAAGGGAGGAAAACCGTACACATTGATCTTCGTGGTCTCTCCTTACACCGATCCAATCAAAGACACGCATCCGTGCAACTGGCACGTCGTTAAGGGCATGTCTGAGGACATCGACTTCCCGATCAACAGACGTGTCGTCCCCCACTACTTCGAGCAGGCGGAGAACATCTTGTTCAAGGACATAGTCATCGACCACGACGACAACTACACACCGCAGGGTACCGAGTCCTCCGAGTGGGTCTGAACCCGACCAGTCTAACGTCCCGACTCCACGTCGAAAACCAGAATTTAACCGTTTATAAAAATACAACAAATCAAGTTCCTACTCAATTTGTCCTACTGGAAAATAAAAATAGATATTTCGGACTGGTGGTGTATTATTGTGTGACCAAACCATGTGTTTCCAGACAAGGGTATTATTGTGTGACCAAACCATGTGGTTGGTGCCGCAATGGAACACAGCCTCAGCCTGGGCTGTGTCTCATTAATCTCGCGAACACAGCCTCAGCCTGGGCTGGGTCTCATTAGTCTCGCGAACACAGTCTCAGCCTGGGCTGGGTCTCATTAGTCTCGCGAACACAGTCTCAGCCTTGGCTGGGTCTCATTAGTCTCGCGAACACAGTCTCAGCCTTGGCAGGGTCTCATTAGTCTCGCGAGCACAGCCTCAGCCTTGGCTGGGTCTCATTAATCTCGCGAGGACAATATTAGACAAGTGTTGGTAAGATTCAGTTTTATGAATCTACAGATGGAACTCCCTAACTGTTTAATAGCGCTGGCCTGTTACATAACTCTAATCTAAACAAAGCTTGGTTACAAACAAAAACAAAAATTAAGTAAAGAAATAATAAGTTCTAGGCTTCTCAAAGCTGTTAACCTGTCAAGTCATTCAGTTAAGAAAGAACTGCTTCGTGTTACATAACAGGCAACACTGATTTTATTAAAGAATAATAAGTTGGCTCTACTGTTACTTTCCCCCACGATTTTTACTTTCCGCCACGATTTTCACAACTAGGCTGTAATGGGATGCTTTCCTCCCTATAAACTAGGGTGGAAAGTTAATGTATTGTCCCTTCTGGAGGAAAAGAGTCTTTTCAAAAGAATGGAAGTAAATATTTTCTCAGCCGAATTAGTAAAGGCTCTATACCTCTGTAGTTTAAACATACGGATTTATCTCCTTTCTTATGGAGCATTTTGAGAATAATAATTACTTCCATTCTTTTGAAAAGACTATTCAGGAACTTCTTCGTTGATAAGGATTTTGTTGTATAGTGATATCAAAAACTGTAACCAGTTATCAGGTAAGCTTTTAGGAACTCATATTGGAGACCGTCCTCTCAAGGAGATTTATTATTTTTGGCTTCATCTAGTACTGATAGGAGCTCCGCCATTTTAATTGGTCTTTAGAGTAAGGGGTTGGAGAACATAACATCCAATTCCATAAAATTATTTGGGATTCTGGTAGGATAAAAAGAAGTAAGAAAGTCGTGCGTTGAAATGATGGACAGGTTCCTGGTAGTACCAGAGTTCTGGAAGTTCCAGAATGATTTAGAATCTTTAGTGTTAGCTAAGTTATCTAAAATTTGTCTTTTGGCTTTTAATTTAATAAGATAAGCTTTTATTTTGGCCTCAAGAAATGATACAATATAAGAATTAATGCGGAATTGTTGCTTTCTGCATGTTCTTAAATGTTTTTAAAACAAACTTTTTAAGGTGTAGCATTCGATGTCGAAGCGCGAGGCTTTGGGAGAAGAGTTAACAGTTAATTTAACTGATTTTATCATATGACATAGAGATGCACTATGTTTTACGGAATTATTAAAAGTTTTGTTTAGCTCGTCTAGTGTCGTACTATCGATGTCAGGAGGGGTTCAGTATGTCAAGAATTCTTAGTAGGAATTGCAAAAATCAGGATTCCATTGTAACATATAGTTTTATTAACCCTACTCAGTTCGGGTGTGCGTGGGTTCAAACGAAAAATGGCTAGAGGAGAGGTAAAAAACAAAAATAAATTTAAAAAAAAAGTTTGAGTTGGCATAACAATTTACTGACAAAAAAAAATGTAATCTTCCTAGTTAAGAAAAAAAAAAAAAAAAATTCTTAAAGATACAAAACGAAAATTGAACAGGTAGGTAGACCTACCGAGTTTATCAAAAATAAAATAAAATTATAATAAGTCAAGTTATTATGAAATAAACAAAGAATATAAAAAGAAATAGCTTGAGAATTATGGATTTAAAAGATAAAATAAAATTGAGATAGATACAATGACAGAGATAGGATTAGATAGATGAAATATAATAATAAAAGATAATCTTCTTGATACAATAATGATGATGTTCGTTGGAGCCACAGCGGGGTTGGTGCGTCGACATCTGTTACAGTGAGAATACATGGGCCCAGCTCAGTCGGTTATGGGCGTGGGGGTTGTCATAGAAAGGTAGGCGACAAGGTACAGTACTGGTTCTAAATCCCAAAGAGGGGTAATATATTTAACTAACAAATAGATAACCTAATACTATTAATAACTATTATTTACAATAAGACGGCTTAGCAAACTAAACGGGGAACTGCTGCGATGAGAGCCGTCCGTTGGTGGGGTCCCTTCACTCAGATCCGGCGATTTGGCCCCAATAGGGACGAGGGGTCAACCCGATACTCGCTGACCAATCAGACTCAGTCTGCAGCTGTGACTTGTATTAGTAGCCTCCTACAAACTTAGTACAAAACCACTTAGCTGAACTCCTGAGAAGTCCCGTGACAAGCTCTACCGCAAACGGGGACTCAATCACAGCGGCGCCTGCGTCTGCGTCTGGGTCTCTTACACAAACACTCACAGCCAGTGGTCAAGGTCAGGTCTAGGGACCAACTGCCGAAAGCTCCCAGTGGCATATCCCTCGGTTTCACTATCTTGACGAACGTTGGACCAAAACAGAGAACGCTTATCTTTACACAACAAAGACAGAACCGTTCCCTGCTTTAAACCAACGATCGTCACCTTATCTCGGCCGACTGGTATACAGTATACATAATAAAATAAACAAAGACCCTAATAATTAATACATTATGAGCCCTACGGGTTTAATATAAACTTAAAACCGTAACAGGAGAATCCCGCCCGGGAAAAAGGAGGAAAGGAAAGGTAGAAGGTAGGAATTGTTTTAGAGTTTAGGGGGTGAGGGTTAGAAGCGTAGCAGTAGTTGTCAGTGACGTGGGTTCCCAGTTGTGGCCGCGTCCTTGAGATCTTTAATATGCCAGGTTCCCACAGGATGGCCATCTAGATTCTTCAACTCGTACACAAGGGGGGAGACCTTTCGTGTCACCCTACACTCTTCGAATTTTGGAGCTAATTTCGCGGTAAAATGTTTGGCCGCATCGGAGATGGGGAACGTTCTCCGCCATACCGTATCCCCAACTTTGAATGATCCTGGGCGTTTTCGAAGATTGTAGTGGTGGATACTTTTATTGTGAGCCTTTTGGAGCCTTCCCTGAATGTCATCCCGGATACGGTTAAGAGTATTGATCTCGTCAGGGCGGCTGGGTGGTGCATCGTCATCGTCTGGTAGAGTCAAAGTGTGCCTCTTACCTGAACTTGGTAACTCTCTCCCAAAGGTAAGATAGGCGGGCGAGTGTCCGGTAGCTTCATGTCGGGCGGAGTTCAACGCAAAACGGGTTTCCGGGAGATATTTATCCCACGTCCGGTGGTTGTCCTGCACATATGCACTCATTGCCGTTTTGATAACTCGGTTCACCCTCTCGGTCGGGTTACACTGGGGTGCATAGTGAGGCGTGAATTTTATTTCGACGTGGTACTGGTTCATCTTTTCCCGGAACTGTGCACTGCGGTATTGGGGTCCATTATCACATATAATGGCTTGGGGTACCCCGAATAAGAGAAATACCTCTTTTTCAATAGGTCGCATGATCGTACTTGTAGTTGCCGTCCTTAACGGAAACAAAAGAACAAACTTTGTGAAAGTATCGGTGACCACGAGCAAAAAGCGGTTTTGCTTCGAGGACGGCGGGAAAGGCCCCATCAGGTCCGTACTTATCACTTGCCAAGGTTTCTCTGGGCATCGACTGTCCCCCATTTGGCCCTGCTGTTTCTTTTGTTCAGGCTTTATAGCAAGGCAGGTCTTACATCGTGCCACGTACCGATGGATATCCGTTGTCATACCAGGCCAGTAGTAACATTCTGCAATACGTTGTGCCGTTTTATACCGTCCCATGTGTCCTGCAACGGGTATGTTATGGTGTTCGTTGAGGATTGTGGGTCGAAGTGATTTCGGGACAACGGTCTTCCACGGATCAATTCCTTCCCGGTTCGTACGCACGCGTTTGTACAGCTTACCATCCTGTAGTTTCCATGCCGGGTATCGATGGGGTTCCTTGGTCACTTCTTGCAGCATCTTTCTGTACCATCTATCCTGGTTTGCTTCCGGAACGTCGATGGTGGTTACCTCTGCCAGGGGTGCCCTAGACAGAGCGTCGGCGACTTTGTTGTCCCGCCCGGCTCGGTGCACCAACTTCATCTCATATTGCTGCATCTTAAGGGCCCATCTGGCCAGGCGCCCTCGTGGTTCCTTAAGGTTCTGCAGCCATAGGAGAGAGTGGTGGTCTGTGACGACGGTGAACTCTGTGCCCTCTATGTAAGGGCGAAACTTTTCCACTGCCCAAACCACAGCTAAGCATTCCAATTCCGTCGCTGAATAGTTCTTCTCCGGTTTCGTTAAAGCCCTGCTCGCATATGCGACGACTCTTTCTCCTTCGGGTAGCATTTGAGAAAGCGTGGCCCCGAGTCCAACTTCAGAGGCGTCTGTTTGAATATAAAATTTCTCAGTGAAATCGGGGGCTGTAAGGATCGGTGCACTCACTAGGGCTTCTTTAAGCCTCTGGAAGGAGTTCTGACACTCGGAACTCCAATCCCACTTTTTGTTTTTCTTAAGTAGCGCCGTTAAGGGTGAAACGAGGGTGGAAAAATCCGGAACAAACCTTCGGTACCATGATGCCAGACCTATGAAGCGGCGAACTTGTTTTGAATTTTTGGGAGCGGGGAAATCCATGATGGCGGCCACTTTCTCAGGATCGACACGGAGGCCTCGAGCATCAACAATATATCCCAAGTACTGGAGTTCCGATCTACAGAATTGGCATTTCTCCTGATTCAACGTCAGCCCTGCTTCCTGGAGTCTCTCAAAGACTCTCCCCAATACCTCAAGGTGCCTTTCGAAAGTGCTGGTCCCGATAATAATATCATCTAGGTAAACGTAAACATACGGTTCGAGTTCGGGTCCCAGCACGGTGTCTATAAGTCGCTGCCAGGTAGCCGGGCTGTTATGAAGGCCGAAAGGTAAGCGGCGAAATTGGAAGAGGCCCCGTCCCGGTACAGTGAACGCTGTGTGTTCCCGCGAGTTCTCGTGCACAGGTACTTGCCAGTATGCTGATTTGATATCCAGGCTCGACATGTACCTTGCGTTTCTTAACCGGTCCAATATTTGGCTGACGTACGGTAACGGGTAGGCATCCTTCTTCGTCACATTATTTAGCTTTCTGTAATCTACACAAAATCGATAGCTACCGTTTGGTTTTTTTATCATTACAACCGGTGACGACCATGGGCTGTTGGACCGTTCTACTACGCCTTCGGCTAACATTTTATCGAGTTCTTCGCTCATAGCTTTCTGGATGGCGGGTGAGACTGGATAGTAGCGCTGTTTTATGGGTTTTTCTTCTCCGACATCGATGACATGGCTGACCAGCGTAGTTTTCCCAAGCTTCCCAGAGAAAGACGCGAAGTGTTTCCCCGTCAACTCTTCCAGCTGTGTTTTCTGGTTGACTGATAGCATGTCACGAGAGTGAAGTCCTTCCGTGGTATTCACAGTGGATATGCTCGCAGCATTCAGAGACCATGTACCACGGGCAAGGTTCGGCACCAACTTCATCTCGGTCCAGAAATCTAGGCCTAGGATCAAAGAATTCTCCAAGTCCGGAATTATAAGGACGGGCAGGATTTTGACCTTTCCTTCCAGCTCGAATGGAACATCCACTGTTCCATTTACCTTGCATCGCCCTCCATCGGCCACCGTCACCGTTGTACCCTGGGTTGCTATTTTCTTTAGGCCCAGTTCTCCTAGGGTTTTCCATCCATCCGCGTTGACTAGTGTTCGGGTCGCACCAGAGTCTAGCATACCGTTCATCACTCGCCCCAGCACGTTAACCTCTAGGTAGGGCCGTTTGTCCCCGGGTACTGAGTTGATAAGGCGATCAGAAGCGTTTCGAATTCGTATGTATGTCAACCATTCCTGCCATTCTCTGTAGTTGGTCTTAGTAATACCATGTGGGTGAGTCGGAGTAAGACCTACCTCCGACTCAATCTCGAGTTTAAAGACGGGGTCTGACGGCTCGCACATTTTCGACATCTTCCCGCCTGTAGTTCTCGGCTTCCACAACGGGTACAAAACTTTAGTTCCAATCGGGGACAACTTTGAAAGTAGTGGCCTGGTTCCTCACAGTTCCAACAAATATTTGTGGAGTATGGCCTGCTCGGGCCTGGGGTGGACGGTGAGTCCTTTTGTTCTGAATCTACGGCCGCGGCAGCCACTTGCGCATCGTTCGATCGCTCCTTCCGGGGTCCACGATATGCTAGGTCTGGTTCCAATACATTTTTCTTAGGCAATGGAGGGGGTTTAAACTTATCCATGTGGTCTCGGTCACGTTGGATCTGCCGAGCCTCATTAAGGAACTCGGTTACCGAATTGGCCGTCGTACCCCGCAACCGGTCAAAGAAATAAGGTGTGACGTTCTTTTTGAGGATCTTAACCTTCCGCTCTTCAGACAACGGCTTAGGAAGACGTGCGAAGTACGTCTTCATCACAGCTACGTACGTGCTGATCCTCTCGTCTGATCCTTGAGTCCTGGCCATTATCTCTCTCAGGAGTTCTTCCCCATATTCCTCATCTTCAAACTCGTCCCTAAGAAGTTCTTGAAGTTCCCTCCATGAGCACACATCCCTCCTGATTGACTTATACCAGAGCAAGGCTGGTCCAGAGAAGAAGTCAACCGCGCCGTTGAATACGTCTGTATAAGTCGCGTTTCGGGCCCTCCGGTAGTGTTCGATGTCTTCCAAAAAACTATGGAGGCTCGGGCCAGAACAGTCCCCGGAAAAAGATATCCCCCAGTCTTTTATGGGAGCCTGCGTCTTTAAGTACCGGACTGGTTCGTCTTCATCTAGCAAGTTCCGTGAGACTTTGGTCACGTTATCCCTGGATCTCTTTTCGACCCTCCTTACGAAGCCCTGATCCTCATCCTCGGAGAGCTCAAGGTCGATTAGGGATTCTTCTGTCCGTACCGGAACATCTCCGCTACGTGAAGGGCCAGATGGAGCGATGTCTTCTCTACCCGAACCTTGATCCTTCGTACCCTCGGGCTTGTCCTGACTAGTACCGATGTGGTCCCACAGCTCTAGGATCTTGGTAAGTAACGTGGACTTCTTGGTCGAAAGGACTTCGTCTTCTACCTCGACGCGTGTTAACCGGCCCATGAGGTGCGTAAGAGCCGTATCCAGTTTCTTTGCCGAAGTTCTATTCTCTAATAGGGTCTGAAACTGTTCCAGTTTTTTTTTCGACAATTTCCAGCTCTTCTTTCCAGTTCATCTTGACTGGGGACCGTAAAATAAATTTTCCTTCGCTTTCGAGTCGGATTAATTTCCGAAGAGTCGATCGCATTTCCATGACGGTCTGAGGTCCTTTGACTCCTCGCACCATTAACTCGTACGCGAGTTCATCTTTCAGCAGTCGATCCACATCCATGGTGAAAGTAGGTAACGAACCAGACAAAAGAAATAATTAAATACTAAAAGTTAGTTATCCAAAATACCTAACGTGAACTTGGCTAACTTAAACATACATGAGCCATGAAATACATAAATAAAACAAAAATAAAAATTAACAAAATTTCCTTATCTAAGATCAATGAAAAAATATAATCTCAATAAATAAATTTGAAGGCACATTAATAAAGTACAACTAAATATCAAGAATGGGCCAATTATAATAGCTAAAGCGAAATTATAATGTAACGGGCCGATGATTGGTGATAGGTTTGATTGATATAAATAAGACGCGTGATAAACTTTAAACTATTAACTATATTTAAACTGTACTGTACGAGGGCTGGACACAGAGTGAACTCCGGTCGGCTCCGTGAGCAGGTCACCCGGCGGGGGCTATATGAACCCCCGCGTCAGCACTTCCTCCTAGACCGGTACATATATTCCCCCCTTCCGGGAAAAATATGTGAAACATATTTTTTGGAGAGGGACGTAGGAGTATGTGAGAGGTCGAGGCGCTGCTGGAAGGGCCGTGGCGACCCGTGTATCTACTAGGCAACGAGACAGTTCCACTATGATATAATGTTATGACAGTTATAGCTGATGGTTATAGCGGTTGTAGTCTTTAGCTAAGATGTTGTTATGACACTCACAGTTATAGCTGTTGGTTCATATGATGAAATTTCGTTGTCTTTTGTATGTACTCCAGACGGATGATCCTATTATTGGTGTTGTAAGTTAAGGATCTGGTTAGTGTTTTTGATCGCAATAGCTGTGGCGAGATCAACGTGATGATTAGTGTGAGTGTCATATTCCTGATGTACTGTCTGAATGAAGTGCTGTCATTCTCGAATGCAAATGGAACTGTCAATTCTTTTCAATACACGAGTTTCGCATTCTTCACTGTTCATGCCAACTCACATACTACTCGTAAAGAGGTTTGCAATATGACAGGGACCTAAGTTGGGATAGTGCTGAGTGAAATTTGTATATAAATTATAAATTTTAAAAATTGACCTGTCACGGATAATTTACATTTCAAAAAATTGTACATATAAAATTTAGAAATAAATTTGATACAATAATAAAATAAACAAGTGTTTTAACATTCAATTAAAATAGCCTGTACAAAATTATAAAGAAAACATTAACTTAAATTTAACATAACGTTAATATGGAACAAAAGTAAAGAAATAAAAATGAACAATGTAATGTGAAACAAAATGATATGAAAATAAACTTCTCAAGTAGGTTGACTTCTGAATAAAAAATTTAAAAATAAATTGAAACAATTTTTTTCTTAATTATAATAATAATTTGTATCTGTGGCACAAGAAATTTAAAAAAAGAATGTATAAGAAGTTGTATTATTCTAATTAACTTATGACTATATACATATGAATCTGTTCATTTTTTTGTAATTGCATTCTGGCCATTAATTTTGTTTGCAAATTAATTTAGCTACATCATGTCTAGACACTAGGGAGAAAATTAATAGTAAATACCGGATAAATGGAGGGTCGGAATGAGGATTTTAGGTGCCCATAGTGCCCATGCTTAGAATTAATGTTAGTAATCATGCATTTGAAAGAAAATGTTAGTGAAAAGTGAAAGGTTACATAGAAATATACACAATAATAAATATATAATAGAATAAATGAAAAAAAATTGCAATGGATAAATGATAATAGTGTATATTCAAATAAAATATGATAATAATAAGATGATAATGATAAGATGATGGTCGGGTTTTGCTGCGAAGCCTGAAACATATTGTAAAAACAAAAACAATGCAAATTGTTAAAAAAGAACAATTAGGGTGCGCAATATTCTTCTTCTTATTTGATAGAGTGTTGGTCTTCTTTGATTCAACTCACTTGTTCCATATCTGAAATTTTCTGTAACAAAACTTTGCAAATGTAATTAAAATACATGAAATTATTAGTAAGAGAAATGAAAAGATAAATACTCTAAATAAATGATACATCATTCACTATAAAAGGGGAAAAAATTAAGAAGTTACTGAATTAGGATACGCTTTGAAAAATAAAATAAATGATGATTATTAAAATAAAACAATGAAATCAGAGCTTAGATGACGAAGAATGCTGAGGCTAGCGTAATAGAATATACAGCTGGTCGTAAAGAATGAGATATCAATGACTTGTGTCTTTAATAAAGGAAAAAATATTGCTTTAAAAAAAATTGGATGAGGCATGTTGATTAGCTGACAGTAGTAATTTGAACTTAAAAAAAACTAGTGGATTTTGCATAAAATAAAACTAAAATTAAAAATTAATCATCAATTATGAAATGATGTGTCTAAGTACTCGTGAGTTTAATTTATCTATTGTCTTGGGTGTCCGCGTAATGTCATAGTGTGAGTGGATGAAGGATTCTTTGAACATGTAGTGTGAGGTGAGTGCGCGTGTGTAGTCGAGGCCTTGGTAGGAATGTGCTGCCGTGTGGATGTTGGATCTGTGTGAGATGAGTTTATCAGACTTGAGTCCTCAGCAAGGTCGTCTAAAGTTTTCATAGTGTCATCAGTTTGCCTATCCTGGCGAATGTGAGCCTTTTTAAGCCTGTTAAAATGTAACACTTTCTCTTTCCCGTTTACTTCAATGGTCGGTTGGGTCATTGTGGTCTGATCTCTCGGAATTGTGATTTCGGGGTGATGAATTAAAAAATGGGATATTACTTTTCTAAGTTCTTCTACGGTTCCCTCACTTGGAATGCCGTGTTCAGTACAAAAATTAACTAGGTCTTGTTTACGCCAGCTGTAATGACCTCTACCAGTCATGAGCTAACCACGTAATAATTTTTAAGAAAAATATAAAGTGTGTATATGTGAAGGAAAATAAAAAAAAAAGGTTTATAAATATTTGCTGTGACTTACCTTGATAATCCCACCGCTGCCACCAGTTGTAACGGGCCGATGATTGGTGATAGGTTTGATTGATATAAATAAGACGCGTGATAAACTTTAAACTATTAACTATATTTAAACTGTACTGTACGAGGGCTGGACACAGAGTGAACTCCGGTCGGCTCCGTGAGCAGGTCACCCGGCGGGGGCTATATGAACCCCCGCGTCAGCACTTCCTCCTAGACCGGTACAATAATAATTAAACACCTTCAGATTACCGACAAAATACAAATTAAAATCTAGAGTCGATAACTACATGCGAGTAAAAATTCCAAGAAATAAATTTAAAATAGAAATAATACTTTAATTTAAATGATTTAATAGTAGAAATAAATTCCACAAAGTACAGATAAATAACAAGGAAGCGCGAATATAACATTTAACGCGAAACTAATTAAATAACCCTAACTTTAACAACAATATATTACAAATGACCGAATATATAAATACATGCGTACAAAACGAACAAAAAAAAATATAAGGGCGCCACCTCATCTAATTTTTTTAAAATCGTGCAAGGAAGATGAGGAAAACTTGCAAGTTTACACAGGAAAAATTACAAAAACAACGTATAAATAATAATTTAAATCAGTAACGAGTAACAGTAATTGAAAGTACGAATATCCTAGCAAAATATTAATGGCAGCGTCAAAAAGAAGGAAGTAAACTTCTAAAGACAAGAGAGCCTTAATGGCTAAATAATACAGCAAGAAATAGTAGCAAATAATTAATAAAATTAAATAGTAAGTTGAGAGTGTAGGAATATAGCAGAGGAATGAACGGAGCGGGTGGGTGTTAGAGAGGAACGGAGTGCAGGTGAGTACGGAGACTGCAGTGGACCGGGGGTGGGGAATAGTGACAGAGTCAGCTAGTAGGAGGGACAGAGTGAGAGGGCGGGTCCCCTGTCGAACAGCTGTTATAATTGGCGATCAGTACGGCCTCTACGTCGGCCTAGCATACAAGTATGTTATAGGGTTATACATCTACAGAATGAGTGTAATTCTACGTAAAAACATCGCAACTGACGGAGACAAAACATGGAAAATGACATAATATATAGAATACAAATAATTCAGCCTGCAATCAACCGAATTTAGAATAACACAATTAATAGTAATAAAAATTATACCTGATAATGAAAATGAATAGAGAATTAATATTAGAATAACAAATAACATAAATTAACAGTAGATAATAATAATACATATAATTTATCCCTCTATACATACAACGTACTCAAATTTCGGACGTCTCCACTTTGTCCGTAAAAATAATCCATAAACAACTTGGTCAAAAAAAATAAATAAATAAGCTATAAAATAAAAATTAATTCAAATTATTACCTACAACTAAGTGACCGATTTCCCACATTTATAACTTAACAAAACTAACCTCTACTAGACAGAATCGATCTAAAATTCATTCACCGAAACATAATTTCACCCTATACCTATAAATATCTAACATACATAAAAAAAAAATATAAACAATATGTACAATAATAAATAGATTGCGATAAATAAGATACTTATAATCATTAAAACTTGAACACGTTTAAAGCCAACAAATTAAATAACGTAAAAACAAGACAATTTACACACCTAACATATCTGCCTACCTTCTTAAAATAGAAATACTATTTACATAATATCTGTGCCCCACGTTCAGGCGCTACTGTTACAGTGAGAATACATGGGCCCAGCTCAGTCGGTTATGGGCGTGGGGGTTGTCATAGAAAGGTAGGCGACAAGGTACAGTACTGGTTCTAAATCCCAAAGAGGGGTAATATATTTAACTAACAAATAGATAACCTAATACTATTAATAACTATTATTTACAATAAGACGGCTTAGCAAACTAAACGGGGAACTGCTGCGATGAGAGCCGTCCGTTGGTGGGGTCCCTTCACTCAGATCCGGCGATTTGGCCCCAATAGGGACGAGGGGTCAACCCGATACTCGCTGACCAATCAGACTCAGTCTGCAGCTGTGACTTGTATTAGTAGCCTCCTACAAACTTAGTACAAAACCACTTAGCTGAACTCCTGAGAAGTCCCGTGACAAGCTCTACCGCAAACGGGGACTCAATCACAGCGGCGCCTGCGTCTGCGTCTGGGTCTCTTACACAAACACTCACAGCCAGTGGTCAAGGTCAGGTCTAGGGACCAACTGCCGAAAGCTCCCAGTGGCATATCCCTCGGTTTCACTATCTTGACGAACGTTGGACCAAAACAGAGAACGCTTATCTTTACACAACAAAGACAGAACCGTTCCCTGCTTTAAACCAACGATCGTCACCTTATCTCGGGCGACTGGTATACAGTATACATAATAAAATAAACAAAGACCCTAATAATTAATACATTATGAGCCCTACGGGTTTAATATAAACTTAAAACCGTAACACATCTAGTAGTACTAGTAGTAGTGTATGTGTAGTAAGTGGGGGAGAGGAAGACTCCGGAGGTGGTTAAGAGGTGTAGTGGAGTTGGTGGCCCCTTCCCGTAGGTGTTGACTCCAAGAACCACAGACGTGGTACCTGGGGTGTGTAGGTTGAGAAATGCCGACAATCGGACAGTATCCCAAGTAGATGGTATTTGACTATGGTGTGTGGTTGCCTCAGTCACTAGGATATCCAGCGGAGATCCGGGGGGGAAAAAAACGATATTCTTCGGGCCGCTTTGGAGACAGAACGGCTTTGGCACAACGGCAGATAGGTTTTGGCCTCCCCTGTTTTTTGAGTTTTTATTTTGGAGGTTTTAGGCTACGAATAACGTGCTTTGTGAACTTCCAGTTCAGTGTGGTAGGTCAAAATATTAAAATTAAGTAATATTCATGAAGTTTCCTTTGAATTTTTAAAATTTAGTTAAGTGGAGTTTGATTCTTTACTACTGAGCAAGAACGGATACAGCTATAGCTTGCATAAAGTTATTATGAAAATCAGTGTCAAATTTCGAAAGAAAAAATATTTATTTAGTGCATCTATAGGAAAAAAAAGACAATTTGAATCAAATTTGTATTGGTGCAAAAGACGTTAACTACATTTTTATTTCTCCATTATCTGCAGAACTCAGCAGCTGTAATGTCGGTAACTTATTTGATATTCAAGGGAACGGGAGTGAAGAATAGTCACTACAATTGTTTCAAGTACTGAAATTTATTCTATGCAGTTATTCATAAGTAAAAACTCTTAACACACATAATAAAAGAAATCAGTGAACTACTAATGTACGAGAAGCAGAGCTTGTCAGCGCATTCTGATACAAACTAACCTACAAAAACATTTTCATTTTAGTGTACGTTACACCAATTCGTAATCTTTTTAAAACATCTGACTTGACAACAGTAGTATATATTACGGAATATATAATACAGTAGTATACAGGGTGACTGGCGATATATGTGAAAAAATGAAGTAGGTTGTTCTATGCCTCAAGGGCTAAAAAAAACACTATATAAGCCATGGGTCAAATCTTAACCGTTCTCCCACAAAATCAAATTTCATGATTTTTTTAAGATGACACACCTTTGCTCATAAAAATGCTTATTGCACCAAAAGTATATAAGCGAGAATAAAATGTTTGGAACCGTTGTAAAGCTGACAAAATTTCCTATAAGAAAAGTAATTTTAATTATCATGCCTTCAAATTATATGGCAAAAATTTGATACACATTTTATTTTTAAGAAACAAATTTAAATGATTTATTTTGAGGTCTCATATCTTGGTAAAGAACCGAGCTCAAACTTTTCGGACTTCCGGAAAAACTTCCTTATTGACTAACGTTTCGATCAATATTAATATTATTACCCATTCATTAGGCGGAATGTTTAGTAAACTTGGTTGAAAGTGAAAAAGAAACATGTTTATTGTTGCTATTGTTGACACAAAGATGAGTATACTAAACCAACCTTGCTTGTTTTGAATAATTTACCCGTCTGTAAGTCAAGAATTGCACCAATTAACACGTTTCTTTTTTACTTTCAGCGAAGTTTAATAAAAATCCCGACCAATGAATGGGTAATAATATTAATATCGATCGAAACGTTAGTAAATAAGCAAGTTTTTCCTGAAGTCCGAAAAGTTTAAGCTCGGTTCTTTAAAAAGTTATAGAACCGTAAAGCAATTGATTTTTTTTTTTTCTTAAATACAAAATTTGTAAACATTGTTTGTCATGTAATTTGAAGGTATGAAAATTAAAAATACACATTTCTTATTGGAAAGTTTGTCAGCTGTACAACGATACCAAAAATTTTGTTCTAGCTTTTATAATTTTGGAGCAATAAGTGTTTTTATAAGAAAAGGTATGCGATCTTAAAAAAATCATTCAAATTTGATCTTGCGGGTAAACGGTTAAGATTTGACCCATGGTTTATATAGTGTTTTTTGAGGACCATAAGACGTAGAACAACCTACTTCATTTTTTCACATATAACGCCAGTCACCCTGTATATTACGGCCCTCCCTAATCATGGGCGCCCATGATTAGTGCCCCGAGTGTACTGGGGGCTTTTATTGTTTCGGCTTCCATGTAGGCGCAAGTTACTTCATAAGGGAAAGGTACAAAACTCTTTATTTTGCAGACGAATTATATTGGCATTGTGAAAGAAAGCTGGTTGCGTGGGAGGATAGTGTCCACTTGACTGTTTCCATCGCGACTAGTTAGATCAAGTCCGGGCAAGTCTGTGTTTCAGTTTCAAGTATATTTGGGGTTGAAGGGTGCTGGGTTGTTTGCCTCGGACTCGTGCTGCTTTCTGGTGGCGAACTCGCGAAGGGTCGGTGTGAGGTCGGGCCAAGGGACGGACCAGTTGCGCGCAAACTTGCCGCCGGTCCGGAGCTCGTCTATATATCGCCGCGCCGCCTACATATCTTCGCCTACATATCGTCGCGCCGCCTAGTTATATTCGCCTACATATCGCCACCGTGACCCGCGAGTGCGCCGAGTTTACCTACCAGTGTGTGCCACCTTGATTCTGCATTTATATTTTGTCAAACACATCTCAATAGAATAATCTAACAAGGTATTAAAAAAAATAAATAAATAAATAAAACAATAATAATAAATTACCGTAAATAAAGAGATTTGCCAAAGTAGCCAGTTCTATAGATTCCAGGATTATCCTTTGTATAATTCTGAAATTTAATTATTTTAAGTAAAATAATATTTTTGTTATATAAATTTTTTTGTATTGTATAGCCAATAATAAAAAATCCGAATATGAAAATAATTCCTTTATGATATCAATTTTAAAAATGTTTCCGAACAGCATTGAGGTTAAAATGGTGGATATTAAATAATGATGACTTGGAACAATTCCTCACTATTATAATATTAGTGCAGATAGGTTATATTTTTCTGAAAATTGTGTGAAAAATTATTGTTCAACCAGTGAAATCGGTTAACACGACGAAAATATGCATTTTCAGTTTTTTTTCAAAAATTGCATTATATATATATTATATATATATAATAATAATAATTTATTTCTCACACAAATAATAATTTTTACAATTGAGATATTACAATTTTTGAAATACATTGATACCTTAGTTGCATATCATCTCTTCTTACGATGGTGTGGGCGAGCGCCCTGATGGTTGAACCTGGGGGCGCCCGCTAATTTTATCCTGATATTTCTAACTTGTTGAAAACAAAGCCTTTACTTCAACTATCCGTCCTTGTTGGGATTTAAATTAAATAAATAAGTTAATATGACATTAAATAATAAATTAAAAAAATATATAACAACTATTTCATTTTTTATAACAAATAACATTTAACATTTGGGAAACAATTTATATGATAAATTAATTTAGGAATGCCAATAATTACTAATAAACATTAAACATATATTATATCAATCATTAAACCTAGTTTTATAAATATTGTTTTGGTGCAGATTAAAAGAATAATTAAAATATATATAAATAATTTCAAGATAAAAAGAACTTTTTATATACTACGTTCTTAAATTTTCTGTTGAATCGTATGTAATGTTGATAATATAATTGTTATTGTTATTAGGGTCTATGAAATTTGGCATATTTGTGTCTTGTACCTACCCACATATTTTAAAAATATAGCGACTTAAAAAAAAATTAGGGTAAAAAAACTTAAGGGTTACATTTTTTTAATTTTTTTTCGACACCGTGAGGGGTATCATATGAAAGGGTACGTCGAGCTGATTACAAAAATATATAATTCTTTGGTTATAACTTTGATAGAGCAAGGGTAGGCGAGTTTGAAGTGGGTGTGAAACGTGTCCCCCCATCTATCTCGCTTATGTAAAGTGCAAAAAATCTGAAAAAATTCCTGAACATTCTTCGACCTAAAGTAAAGATACCACTTTTTGGAAATTTCGAAAAAAAATATTATTTTATTTTTTATTGACAAAATACGTTTTTTTTTTGTAATTATGGTCTTTTCGATGTATTTATATGGTTGCAGTCCGGTTCAGTAGAAAAAAAATACTTTTTCCGTGGTAGGCTGTGAAATAGTAACTTTAGAGCCTAAAAAACATAGCTAAAATCCATTTTTTCATTACGTGGACTTAAAAAATCTTTTCATAACTCCTAGCTGTAGAGAAAAAATCTTTTACGTCCTAGGAACTAAAAGATTTTTATTTTCCGGCGGGTAGTTGTCACAACTTCCGTTAGTACCGCTGCAGTCTTTGTAGAAATGATTCTAGTACGATTAAAATCCGCTAGATGTCAATGCGTTTTATTTATCTTTTCTTATAGTGTAACCTCTTTTTAAGGTTTCTTTTTTTAAGTCTTAAGTATGTACTAATATTTGTTATTATTATATAGTGATTATTGATTAATATTTAATGTTTTTTCATTGTCTGCTACCTCGGAAAAAATAGCATATGCTACACGACTGTGAAGTGTTTTTTCTTTACCGCGGCAATTACATTTACTGTCGAGCGAAGCGAGACAGTAAATATTGCCAAGGCTCACTTTACAGCCTAGTAACATAATATACTATTATCAGAAGTTTGTTTATGTGTTTTGAGAATATCAGACCCATAGGATAGTTCAAAGAAGCTTTTTAGCATTTTAAAAAACACCATAAATAGAGTACTACTTAAACTATACAGTGTGGCCTACGGACCCTCTCTGTGTGCTCACTAGCACACACTTGACCTGTTTATTATTAGCTTGCTTTCTTGTTTGTTTGTTTGTCCAGTACAAATCTTGCAATTGAGTTTTAACTAACTTCCCGAGTAGCTAAACATTTGAAACTTTTAGAATAGCTGAGCTATTATTTTAATAATTTTAGCCATCTTTCAGCAGAATTTAATTCGCTTTCAGCAAATTTTGCTATAAGGAAGTTAGTTCCATAAAAATCCGCAAGTTATTTTATTTGTTTTGACATGAGCCATGATTACGATCTTCATTTTGACGGGTTTCAAATTTATGATTTATGACTAACATTTTAAAACGTAGTATTATATATAAAAAGTTCTTTTTATCTTGTAATTATTGAATTTTCAAGATGAGACGGTAATGCTTTCCTTCATATTTATTTTTAGGTGATTGGTCCAGGGCCTAATGCACTGTACCATCATTTTCAACCATTTAACCGTAAATTCATTTTTCGGTAATTTTTTACTTAACCCTAGAACGCTAACCATATTTTTTAACCTCTTAAGGCTAACCTTGAGTTATATTGACTCCCTAATCTATTATACCCAGTTTTATTAAAATATTAAGGCCTAATATGTACAATATTTTTTTAACATGTTTTAGTGCTAGTTGATGGGACACTTGGGTGCTTTGTTTGCCATAAAAAACAATTTTTTCCTTTTAATTCCGGTTTTTCAATCTGGACTACTATTACATATCCGGTATTGTTATCTACCGGAGTGGTTTTATTTACTTTATTTTATGTAGCTTTTTTCTTTCCTTTCCTTTGGTTTTTCTATTTCGTAAATTGTTTCAATTAATTTATTATTTTCCTCATCATCGCTGATAGGATCAAAAAAGGCATTTTCTATATTCAAATCACAACCGTCACCATTATTGTCGAATACGCTCTTTTTCATAATCGGTATCTGAATCGGTCATTGCCTTCATCAAGCGGTAAATGTCGTTTGGATCATTGTATTTTTTCTCCATTATTTGACTATATTCATATTCTATTAACTTTATATAATTTAGACATATAAAGACAAAAAAATATAACAATTTATACTTATAAATGAATAAATTACAATTATATTACCTTTAATTTGAAATAATTATTGAATTAAAAGTTATATAATATCTAATTTATAAGATTTGAAATGACCAAATAAACAATATCACGACATACTATTTTAAAAAATACTATTCTGCGTCAAAATGACCTACAAAAAATTTACGTGTAAGACTAAACAGGAGTCAAAATGACTCCGTGACTGCAGAAAAACAAACGATATGTCCTCTTTAGAATCTGAATGTGGAACTGATAGAAGTGTAGAAGGGTCATTCAAGGGTGGGAGATAGCATAGCTGAGATGTGGGAGTTCTGTGTTTTACAGACACCGTGAATTCGTAGTTTAAAAAAAAATGGGAGTCATTTTGACTCCAGGTTAGCTTTCTAGGGTTAAGCACCCCCCCCCCCCCCCCTCCCCCTATATTCCTCAGTCTGAATTACTGTCAAGACAAAGGGATATTTAGTAAGTTGGGACAAAGGAATGTCACACTTGTATTCATAAAAGAGATAAAATACCTAACGACGTATTCTATTTAACTATTAAGAAAAAGGAATATTAAATGTACGCTAAACAAACTGTTGCTTCATTGTCCTTCAGATTTCGGTAAAAGATTTAGTCTTACACGTGATAAGACAGAATCTTAAAATAGCGTAATAATACCCAGAATACCCCAGCAGTCTCAATGTCAACCAACTTTTATTGCTTAGAGCCAAGGAGGGTGCTAAAGTAAAAAGTGCCCATTTTTCTTTTAAATGTATTATGTAGGTATATACAACCAAGCCGATTTAAGCAAATTGAATGCAATGTAATTTTCAGGGGTTGATTCTTCTCCCCATTAAATAAAATGAACATGACGCCTGATCAGCAAAATATGTTTATTATATTTTTTTATTATTTGATTTATTTGTAAGCATAAAACCCACCCCAACTCCCAGCTGAGTCGGGCCTAACATTAAATTAATGAGCATGTCACAATATTAATTATAATACAGTCGATGACCTGAGAAACGTGACCCCACAGCAAATTAAAACATATACACAAAACACATATAAATAAAAAGCTTATATTGTTTATTAATTGTTATTGTTTGTATGTTTTCAGACTGGGCTGTCGAACTGCTCTCAACCCTTACTACACGGCTTCGTCTTGCAACCACTGTGAGTTCTTTACACAAATATATTAATTCTCTGAAACATATTTAGCTATTTGGTCTACAGTAGTCCATGTTGATATCTTTTATATCGATGATACCAGATATATATTTTGTTTGACGTCTACAGACCAAAGAGTTTCCAAGTCGCTTTCTTATACAGTACATTGTTGGTGGACTGAGTCAGAGCAAACATAATTTCTCATTGGTCAATGATAATATTGATTAAGTAAATGGAAGTAGGTTTTTCTCAGATAATGAGCTCAATGTCCAGGTCCTCATCTCTACCTGATTTAATAAATAGACAAACAAGGACGCATCTAAATCTCGTCTCGTTTCTCAACTGTCTGTAGTTGTACTAGTGGACGTTACTTTAATCCTCTGCTTGTAAAGGATCTACAAGCTGTTGGTTGCGCAAAGTCTTTGTGAATCCTGCTTTACGGTACGTCCTGTCTAATCCATGGATCATCATCTGCTTGTAAAAGGATCTACAAGCTGTTGTTTGCGCAAAGTCTTTGTGAATCCTGCTTCACGGTCCGTCCTGTCTAATCCATGGATCATCATCTGCTTGTAAAAGGATCTACAAGCTGTTGATTGGGCAAAGTCTTTGTGAATCCTGCTTTACGGTACGTCCTGTCTAATCCATGGATCATCATCTGCTTGTAAAAGGATCTACAAGCTGTTGTTTGCGCAAAGTCTTTGTGAATCCTGCTTCACGGTCCGTCCTGTCTAATCCATGGATCATCATCTGCTTGTAAAAGGATCTACAAGCTGTTGATTGGGCAAAGTCTTTGTGAATCCTGCTTCACGGTCCGTCCTGTCTAATCCATGTGTAAGACGGTCCGCTTCTTTAGTTTTGTAAATTTTTAGAAATCATGGAAGTTGATTTTATTTTTATTGAGGCTATTGACTTTAATTTACACAATTTAAGTTTTACAATTTTGATATGTAATTTATTATTTGTGTGTCAATAGAGTGATTTTATGGTTTTGAGGTCATCCTAGAAACCCAGAAACCCATATGCTTTTGATAGTTCGTTCGCTTAGCTAGAGATTTGAAATTTAGTATAAAATACAACATATTTTTGCCCAAAAAAGGGAAAATATTGAGAACTTCACAACTCAAAATTTCTCGATATGCGAGCAATTGCGAACTGATTGTAACATTTTTTTATTTTTTGTTACGGTTGAGTGGGGTATCATTTCAAAGGTATTGAAATGTAGATCAAAAATATATATTGCTTTTCAAAAATGGCGGCCATTTTTCCCCCGAAATTACCATTATTAATAGTGTAAAACTATTAATAGTTTTAGCGATCTTTAACACTTTATATCGGTGTTACTGTTAGTTTTACTAAAAAATTGTATTTGAAAAAATGTTTGTCTCATTGAATAGATGAAGTTAGATTTTTTTCCCGACCTAATATTCAAATTTTAAATTTTAAGTTCACGTTTACGCGAGCGTTGCTCGTGAACGCTTGGGCGAAAAACGCTGTCCAACGAACTCGTCCCGGGCATTGGTAAAATGAACATGTCTAACATATTTCATCAAAATCTGTCGTCATTTAATCAAGTTATCGTCATACGTTTCATAATTTGCGGAGACAGACCGACAGACAGACAGGCAGACAGACAGACACGAGACCAAAAATGTTCCCTGATGTCTGAAACGGATTTCTGTCTTGGAATTTTTAAAATCGGAGTTATAAAAGTTTTTCGTTCTCAAAAGTGAAGACAATGCTTCCGTTACCAAAATAAAGAAATAATAATAATGTACAATATATGCATTTTTATGTCCGATGTAACCCTCGTAGTAGCTTGCTGGCAAGTACTGGACGAGATTTTTTTCTTTTTGACACGAGCGTTCCATTTGAGCTAGGCACGCTCTTCTAGTCCTGGTTGGCTTCATTTCCATTCTACAACTTAATTAGACCTTTGTAGTTTGACGCTCAACGAAAAAGTTTCTATACAAATTGATCCGATTTTTAAAACTCTTAAAAAAATTGTTTTGATTTTGTACATGAATTGAAGTAACAATTTGGCAAAATTTAAAAAGAGCAGATGGTTGAAATTAATCTGGCGCCAAATTCCATAATACTCAGATCAGTACTTTTGAAGATATAAATAAATGTATGTTTGTGCGCATCTGGAAGAGAAACAAATGGCTGCAGGAGGTTCCAAACTTATATGGGACTGACAATGGACTAATTATGACCGACCATCCAAATTCTATTAAAATCGGGCCTTTTAAAATTTTAGTTTTGAAGATATGTTGGTTTGCAAACATTGAGTGACAGGCAGACCGACTGTCAGACACGGAACCAAACATTGAGTGACAGGCAGACCGACTGTCAGACACGGAACCAAACATTGAGTGACAGGCAGACCGACTGTCAGACACGGAACCAAACATTGAGTGACAGGCAGACCGACTGTCAGACACGGAACCAAACATTGAGTGACAGGCAGACCGACTGTCAGACACGGAACCAAACATTGAGTGACAGGTAGACCGACTGTCAGACACGGAACCAAATATGTTCCCTGATGTCTAAAACTGATTTTTAGAATCGGAGACATAAAGAAATTGCGCACTTGAGGACTATCACATAGCTTTTGTCACATTCGGTAAGCTCGGAAGCAAACATGAATCGATCAGGAAGATACACTATGGGCACAACTATGTTAAAAATATGGATCTCTAGTTCTCTTGGACCGGCCGATTTGATAAAAGACTGTTTGTTATTAATACGGTACTTTGCCTTGTTGCAGTGTTGAGAGTATGTGTTCATAATAGAACCGGACCAATTGTTTATCTCGGAGGAGAAGAGCATCTGACAGCAGATGGTGTCGAGTTGTATTATTTAGGAAGACGAGCAGAGTAAAGTGGTTAAAGCCGAGACATTGTTCCTAAGCCCTTGGTTGTGGGTGGATCTAGTAAAGTGTTAACACCCCCCCCCCCCTGCACTTGACATGGCGTCTCCACCCCCCCAGATACTATCTCAGGGTCAAGTGCATTCTACCTCGAGCAAATACTACCTTACAACCTGAAAATAAAACTAGGCATCGCGCCGCTCACCCGGCTTACAGTAATACATAGTCAATACTACCGAAATAGTTAATAATAATGAGTGGAATAGAGAGAGGGGAGTGAAGTTGGGGTGCTTGGCTAACCTGCTTACATTACACTCTAACCGTACATCTACCAAACTCCTCCCCGCAGCTCCTTTTCAACCACTCATGTATCACTGCACTGCACGAAAACATCAGCATCAATTGGATCAAGTAGAAATATGACATGCCTGTTTTAACAGTACTGTAGACCAGCGGTTCCAAACTGTGGTACGCGGGATCGTGTCCAGTGGTACGCGCCGCATAAATATTTGCGGTTGTTAGGAGTGTATTCACGGTATTAAAAACCCGTATGTCAGCAAGACTATAGTAATGTCAGCATTGTTTTCTATGGCTTAAAAGGAGCAAATATTTGAGTTAAATTGTGATTCAGATATTAAGCAAGTTTTTACCAAAACGACTCTCATTGACTTTTGGATAAAAATACGTCAAGACTACTGTGTGACTGCCGATAACGATACAATTTTGATTGCCCTTCACAACGTCCTACTTGTGTAAAGCTGGGTTTTCATTCCTTATACCACAAAAACAAGTATAGAAACAAACTTTCCTGCGTTGAGAATGATTTGCTCTTAAAACTCAGCCCCATCACGCCGGACATTGTTAGTTTGAGAGCCAATTATTGCAAGCTCATCCATCCCATTAACTCCCTATCTACATCGTTTATTCGGACGTATTCTTTCAATATGTTCTTTATCAATGTTTTTTTTTATTTTGATACAAGTTTTATTAATATTCTATGTTCTATTCATGTTATCTTGTGTTCTAATTATAAATATGTTCTTTCGTAAATTTATTTAACAATCAACCACACACACCTACTCTCTATCCAGGGGATTCAAGGTAAAAATATAATGATACAGTACTCTGGTCTGGCACAACTTTGTCATATGCCTACCCTTTTTGTATTAAAGAATAGCCTTCCCCCGGACCCCATTACTTCTATCAAAACGCCCTGGTTGTTCCTGTATAAACATCAGTGGTACATGAAAAAGTCAAGACATATTACGTGGTACGCCCCAAGTTTGGGAACCCCTGCTATAGACGACTCCTCTCAAGTTTTGATTAAAATCAAACTTTAGACTCTTTTTTTAAGTGTAGACCGATTTAATGGATTTAGAGATATTTAAACGTCGCTGTTATCTATAACCTTTATAAGGACAAATCTCTGTTACTGGGATCCCGCCAAAACCGAATCTAAACCGTGGCATCGATATGCCCTCGTGTAGGGTACGGTGAGAGAAGAAAAATGAGCCCGAGATCGAGGGGATTGTTAAGGTTTTTGCCTTGTTCGTGTTTAAGTAAAGAAGAACAGATGCTTATTACGTTTAATAAGCAGAATAATTACTATGTTCAGAACAGAATAATTATTATGTTTAGTTTTGATAAAATTGTCAGCCACAATTTAGATAAGTTACTATATTATCTATTTGAAGACCAACAAAACAATCCACGCCACTAATCAGATTGACACTTAACAAAACTCTTTTTACTGGTCTTATATTACTTTGCTTTGTAAGTTTCATCGCACATTTCCGTTTCCCCAATTTTGAACCACTTCCCGTGATTCAATCTTCCCCAAATTTTGCACATAGATACAACTATGGTAAAGAATACAGAAACCAAAAAAAAAAAAAAAAAAAAAAAAAAAAAAGGCGTCAAATTTCTTTGCTTTTTAAGTTTCATCGCACACCTATTACCCCTATTTTAAACCACTTACCGTCATTCAATCTTCCCCAAATTTTGCACATAGATACAACTAAGGTGAAGAATACAGAAACAAAAAAAAAAAAGTTAAAAATAAGACCAGTTTTGAAAAATGGCATTTTTATAGTAATTATTTAAATACTTCAAAGTGTTAAAACTGGAAACGAATCAAAGAGTTGATGCTGATGAAATAAATTGAATTTGCAAATTATTTGTTAAAAAATTGGAAATGATGAATTCCCAAAGAATGATTTGGATGTCACTGAAATTCCAAATGCGAATTGGGTTAAAGAAATTTTTGGAAATTTTTAGTCTATAGTGAAGTGGTAACGTGGTTATATGAGAGAAAGAGTTGCGTGAGAGAGTGACCCCGGCAGCCAGTCTCTCTACTCCGAGTTAAGTAAATCCAGAGTTAAACCGTCAAGTTGTGTCACAAGACTTGGAGTTACGTGCAGCTCACTCAGGCAGGTATCGGGTTCCCTGCCGGCCCTCTTAACTGGGTAATATTACCAGCCTCTCAGTCCACCCTCGCTCTTCTTTACCTTTAAATGTAAAACTGGAACTACAAGGTGTCTCATTACGTATCCCACACAACGAGAAACATTCCTCTCATATTATTCCCACCTTTTTACTTTTCCTCACTACCTATAGTAGGAAAAGTATTTTTTTTTCGAGATTTCATCGGAATTATCAATTTTGGGTGTTTTTAAGACCTCCTGAGTGGTTTGCAGCATGACGTCTGTATGTATGTATGTATGTGTGTAACTCTTCAGAGGTTTTAAGCATCTTCTATTAGTGGTCAAAACAAGTCTGAATGAACCAGTGGGTTAATTAAGGTCTGTCTGGAAGCTATAAGGGAGGATGAAGTTCTAGGAGTGATAGCACAGCACTGTGGTCAGAGGAGAGGTCGTGAAGGTTACTTGCAGTATCATCAAGATGGTTAAAAACATAAATAAACTCTAAGAGGTCAGGTAGTTGAAATCACAACCTGCTACAAAGCAGGTGGTAATTACAACGCTAACCTGGGACCGAAGGAGGCGAAAAGTGAGTAAATAAGTGTTGGGGGAATCTTGTTTACTCGGAGGAGATTGTGTAATTAAGAGTAGCAGTGTCCTGAGTCATGGTAGCAGCTGCCAGGATCCAGAAGGATTGGAAGTGGGAAGGTATTTATAACTATAGTTGCAGCATCCCCCTGTGCTGTTATTTGGATGGTCAGTTCTGTACGTAATGTTGTCTCGTATGTGAAAGTGTGAGCGAGTTGTCAAGTATGTTTCTGTTATCAGTGCAATATCTATTCTTTTATCATGTAGCAGTGCATTGAGCTCTCGTTTATGCTGGGCTGAAAAATAGCTTTGAGGTCGCTAAGGAAAGAATGAAGAGTGGCTTGAAGTGATGACGTGAAGCCGATATCATTATTTGGAGGAGGTATATAGGTATGTATGTATGTTGGTATGTAGGTATGTAGTCATGTTGGTGTAGGTAGGTAGTTTTCCTTGAGAATGAGGATTATTGGTTGCAGCAGCCGCGTAACTTTGGTTAGATGAGGAATTTTGGGTTGTCAAATTTACGGTAGTTAGAGATGGTAAGACCGGGATATGAGAGTTAGCTTATCTGCCGGAGGTCGTAGTGGAGACTGTTTGGAGGATCAAGTTCTTGAGGTCTTGTTTCGGTGGTTTCGCTGGAGCTTCTTCTGCTCCTCACATCCTATTAATTATAGTTAAAAAATATCTCATACTACCGTGTTCAAGAACATATGCAGGAGGAATGGAGGAATGATGAACAATCTTTTTTATTTTTTATAAAATCTTAAAGTTGATTTCTGTTTTTGTCTATCCATATTAAGTTTGATAGTATTTTATATTTATATTATTCATATTATTCACAGAATTTAAATTGAATATTGTTATATGACCAACTGCATCCAAGCATACAGCTTGGCAACGCAGCTAATTCAAATAAATAAAATATAATTGGCCGGAGGAGCGCGGCCACAGAGCACTCAGGCTCAGGTTGCAGCCTGACTGCTGTCTGTCTTCTAACACTCAGAACTTAGGTGAGAGAGCCTCAACACGACACATCTGAAGGCATGATTACAATACTTCTGAGTCCCGTGTAAGTAAGTAATGTTGGCAGAGCTTGCACTGCACCATTACCCTTGTTTTCTTATGCTGTGCTTCTACATTAACTTTACAGTGTAAATTTCAGTTCCCTCACAAATATTTTTGATTCTACAAAATCCGGTTCAAGATCCACAATTACTGAATGCTGATAAACACGTTTAGCCGCTGAGTCTTACACAATCTGTACTTACACAATCTGAGTCTGAAGATTGTGTAAGTCAGCGAGTTCGTTTCATATTATTTTTTGTCCTATTTGTGTTTGGAAGATCAAGAGTGGATTGTTTACCTTTCTGAGATGCCCAGCTGACAAGAATCGGCCGGTCCGACGCACCTCGACCGTCCAGCCCAACTCGACTAAACTATCGCAAGGAATTGCCACCTTTTCAATTTAAATGGTAAATCTGTGGAGATGATGGGGATGATGCAAGATGATGGCAGAACGAGACTGTCACAACTCATAAAATATTGAATTCGTACTAAACTCAGAGGTAGAATGGTAGAATGGTGTACTTTTTTGTGGAAGAGTGTCACAATTGTAACTTTTAATTATAGCCATCAGAGAGTAGATATGTCGGTCTTCCATCGTAAAAAAATGTTTAGTATTTTTTCTCAATACCGTCACATTGTAAAAGTGACAGTTTGATCGTGCCCCGCTGATTGAGGTGGCTTCATGCTGTTTTTCGGTAACATTGTCACATTTTAAATTATGCCACTCTTGTCTCAAAAATTGATTGTTTGCATGCTGTTTGTTTTTGGTGAAACTGACACATTTCATTGGAACTTGAATAAACCATGTATTTTAGAACTTCAATAAAAATAAATGTTAAAAATAAAGCCTTTTTGTGTGTTTTTAAAGCATATCATTTCCTGCAATACGGTCACAACTCTAAACATGGATTAAAAGTTTTTAAGAAAAACCGACACAAGTCAAAGCTCTTAAGGGGTTTAATGGGTATTTTGATGGTGGAAGCTTGGAAAATTTACTTAAAGGTAAATTGTATTAACCGGGTAAAAGCTTGTTACGCTATCGATTTTCTATATAATCAAAAGTGTAGAGCCATTGCGTATCAGTGACTTTAAAACATGATTTCTCAAAACTCACATTTTGCTTCCGAGCTTACCGAAGGTAACGGAAGCATTGTGTTCACTTTTGAGAACGAAATGTTGTAAGTCTCCGATTTTAAAAATTCCAAGACAAAAATCAGGGAATATTTTTGGTTCCGTGTCTGTCTGTCTGTCGGCCTGTGTGTCCGCGAATCATGAAACGTGTGACGATAACTTGAGTAAATGTCGACCGATTTTGATGAAATTTAGTAGACATGTTCATTTTACCAATGCCCAAGACGAGTTCGTTGGACAACGTCATTCGTTCAAGCGTTCACGCGTAACGCTCGCTTAAACGTAAACTTCAAATTTAAAATTGGAATTTTAGTTGGGGGAAAAAATCAAACTTCATCTATTCAATGAGACAAACACTTTTTTCAAAAATACAATTTTTGAGTAAAACTAACAGCGACACCCCTATGATTTGTTTAAGATCGCTAAAAACTTTAATTAGTTTTTACACAATATACAATAAAGTAATATAACGTTAATGTTAATATAACAATAAAGTACATGATAGGATGCACCGCAGTCTATTTTGAGTTGTGACAGTGTTGTTCCGAGGTAGCGATCTGTCCACTCGTACAAAGGATTGCTGTGTCTGAGTGCAAGATGAAGATTTAAATTGTATCTTAGATAAGTTGTTTATAATTAATTCGTTATACAATGAAGTAACACAACATATAAGGACAAGCTAAGAAACCACTAAACCAACATTACAGACTAAGATTTTAAAAATGAAATGAAGGAGTAAAACTAAGAGTAGTGGGGCTACTTCTCCTTGTACTCAGTTTTAGCATTTTAAACTAAATGCTAAAACTGAGTGTATTGTTTAGTTGCCAGTTAGTTTATCAATTAGTATTTAGGTTATATTGTAACTAATGGCCTTGCCCATGTTATCTCATATCACTTCCTAGAAAAATTAAAAAATAAAAACAACAAAATGACCGAAATCCTTGTTTTAATAAATTGGTGATTAGATGGCTTGTTACATTGTTATAACATGGCTTGTTACATTGTTATAAGATGGCTTGTTACATTGTTATAAGATGGCTTGCTACATTGTTATAAGATGGCTTGTTACATTGTTATAAGATGGCTTGCTACATTGCTATAAGATGGCTTGTTATATCGTTAATCTAAATAGTGTCACGTGCTTATAAGATAATGGAGCAGTCCTCGTCGAGGAGTCGGCCACGAGACTCCAAGCCCGACGGATCACTCAACTCTCCGATACTCAGTCCACTCATGTATGTACCGATATATATTGTTGGGTGTGAATACATTTATATATATAATTATTTGTGGGTATTAATCAATATGTACTTGTTCTTATTTGTTTGCAGTTTCGAAGCCGGCACCACCCTGGGAAGGTACAGCTGTTGTTAATAGAGAACTAACTGAAAATAAACTTTCGGACTACCTGGGGAAATATGTGGTCATTTTCTTTTATCCGTTGGATTTTACCTTTGTCTGCCCGGCGTCTCCACCATTTATGTGAGGGTTTTTAAAATGATAATCATTAAACAAAATATAATGCTCACATAACAAATTCTATTTATTGGAAAAAAAATCTATTTATTACATATTGATTAATACCCACAAATAATTATATATATATAAATGTATTCACACCCAACAATATATATCGGTACATACATGAGTGGACTGAGTATCGGAGAGTTGAGTGATCCGTCGGGCTTGGAGTCTCGTGGCCGACTCCTCGACGAGGACTGCTCCCTTTTCTTATTAGCACGTGACATTAGTGAAGGATGAACATTAGAAAATAGGGAAACTAAGTGGCTATTTGTTATACAGTGTAGTTTTAATTGAAAGGTTTAAGGCTGAACTGAATACTTTGTAGAATGTTATGAAGACACGGGGACACGGTTAGTGGGTGAGGATCTAGTTTTGTTCGAGCGGATCTGCTGCCTCAGCTGGGTTACTTTGACAGACCCGGTGCAGCAGCCGACCATGTGGTCGTCCTCGTCCTGGAACGCGAAAACGAACCTCCAGACGAACTTGTCATCAGATGATATAAACTTGAGGGCCGTGCTCGAGTCCACCGTCGCGTTCCTTTGAGTGTAGGTTCCCTGCACACACACACCTTACAGTATTAAATGAATACACACATCCACACATGAGATAAACACATTGACAACAGACACCCAGACATCCGTCAACATTCCCACGTAATCTTCTTCTTGAGAAAATAAAACACCACAACTTGTTTATGTTTATTTACTAAACGTATATTAAATCTTGAACACGAGATGTTAAACACAACACAGCGTGATGCTGAACACACTGTAACGTGATGTTAAACACAATACTTCGTGATGCTGAACTCAGTGCAACGTGATGTTCAACACAATACTTCGTGATGCTGAACTCAGTGCAACGTGATGTTAAACACAATACTTCGTGATGCTGAACTCAGTGCAACGTGATGTTAAACACAATACTTCGTGATGCTGAACTCAGTGCAACGTGATGTTAAACACAATACTTCGTGATGCTGAACTCAGTGCAACGTGATGTTCAACACAATACTTCGTGATGCTGAACTCAGTGCAACGTGATGTTAAACACAATACTTCTTGATGCTGAACTCAGTGCAACGTGATGTTAAACACAATACTTCGTGATGCTGAACTCAGTGCAACGTGATGTTAAACACAATACTTCTTGATGCTGAACTCAGTGCAACGTGATGTTAAACACAATACTTCGTGATGCTGAACTCAGTGCAACGTGATGTTAAACACAATACTTCGTGATGCTGAACTCAGTGCAACGTGATGTTAAACACAATACTTCTTGATGCTGAACTCAGTGCAACGTGATGTTAAACACAATACTTCGTGATGCTGAACTCAGTGCAACGTGATGTTAAACACAATACTTCGTGATGCTGAACTCAGTGCAACGTGATGTTAAACACAATACTTCGTGATGCTGAACTCAGTGCAACGTGATGTTAAACACAATACTTCTTGATGCTGAACTCAGTGCAACGTGATGTTAAACACAATACTTCGTGATGCTGAACTCAGTGCAACGTGATGTTAAACACAATACTTCGTGATGCTGAACTCAGTGCAACGTGATGTTAAACACAATACTTCTTGATGCTGAACTCAGTGCAACGTGATGTTAAACACAATACTTCGTGATGCTGAACTCAGTGCAACGTGATGTTAAACACAATACTTCGTGATGCTGAACTCAGTGCAACGTGATGTTAAACACAATACTTCGTGATGCTGAACTCAGTGCAACGTGATGTTAAACACAATACTTCGTGATGCTGAACTCAGTGCAACGTGATGTTAAACACAATACTTCGTGATGCTGAACTCAGTGAAACGTGATGTTAAACACAATACTTCGTGATGCTGAACTCAGTGCAACGTGATGTTAAACACAATACTTCGTGATGCTGAACTCAGTGCAACGTGATGTTCAACACAATACTTCGTGATGCTGAACTCAGTGCAACGTGATGTTAAACACAATACTTCTTGATGCTGAACTCAGTGCAACGTGATGTTAAACACAATACTTCGTGATGCTGAACTCAGTGCAACGTGATGTTAAACACAATACTTCTTGATGCTGAACTCAGTGCAACGTGATGTTAAACACAATACTTCGTGATGCTGAACTCAGTGCAACGTGATGTTAAACACAATACTTCGTGATGCTGAACTCAGTGCAACGTGATGTTAAACACAATACTTCGTGATGCTGAACTCAGTGCAACGTGATGTTAAACACAATACTTCTTGATGCTGAACTCAGTGCAACGTGATGTTAAACACAATACTTCTTGATGCTGAACTCAGTGCAACGTGATGTTAAACACAATACTTCTTGATGCTGAACTCAGTGCAACGTGATGTTAAACACAATACTTCTTGATGCTGAACTCAGTGCAACGTGATGTTAAACACAATACTTCTTGATGCTGAACTCAGTGCAACGTGATGTTAAACACAATACTTCGTGATGCTGAACTCAGTGCAACGTGATGTTAAACACAATACTTCGTGATGCTGAACTCAGTGCAACGTGATGTTAAACACAATACTTCGTGATGCTGAACTCAGTGCAACGTGATGTTAAACACAATACTTCGTGATGCTGAACTCAGTGCAACGTGATGTTTAACACAATACTTCTTGATGCTGAACTCAGTGCAACGTGATGTTTAACACAATACTTCGTGATGCTGAACTCAGTGCAACGTGATGTTTAACACAATACTTCGTGATGCTGAACTCAGTGCAACGTGATGTTAAACACAATACTTCGTGATGCTGAACTCAGTGCAACGTGATGTTAAACACAATACTTCGTGATGCTGAACTCAGTGCAACGTGATGTTAAACACAATACTTCGTGATGCTGAACTCAGTGCAACGTGATGTTTAACACAATACTTCGTGATGCTGAACACAGTGCAACGTGATGTTAAACACAATACTTCGTGATGCTGAACTCAGTGCAACGTGATGTTAAACACAATACTTCGTGATGCTGAACTCAGTGCAACGTGATGTTAAACACAATACTTCGTGATGCTGAACACACTGCACGTGTTGATGAACTAACTCACCGCGGTGCTGAACATACCAGTTCTGTACACTACCGAGGTAAAGCACTTGTGGCCCCAAATAGAGCCAGTTATGAAATTCTACATCGCTAAAAAATCGTGGATTGCTGGTGGAACAAAGCACGAAATTAATGGGTTTAAAAAGTACGACAGTCCTAAGAAGTGTTAACAAAAGGTTACCTAAATTCTGACAGGTAGGCGTGGCTTAGGAATCCCTGACTGCACCAGTGTGGAATATTTACCCGTTACAATAAGGTTTAATAATATCAAACCCCTTCATTTTGAGCAGTTTGTTTAGCCAGCAATGCATGACTGTTTTTCTGTTTAGCATGTTACCCCTGGCCGTACTTGTGGCCCAAGTGCTTTACATCCACCAAAACAAGTTGTTTCAAGCTGATGACGACGAGATGGAGATCCGAACCCCCGACAAGAGATCAACATTTAAATCGGTCGAGAAACCCGCATCATGTTTTGCACTGCTTGATTCATTAACTAAGAGATAAGTAGGGCTCCATGGAATCCGGGGGGGGGGGGGGGAGATGTAGGGGTCCAGGCCTCCAACTAATTAAAATTAATTCACCTAATTAACCAGATAAGAATTAAGCGTGATGCTGTAATGAAACATCCAGATAGGGGAGGGAAAGGGAGTCAGATCAAAATTAACGACTTTAATTTAGTTTTAGGGTGCTTGATAGTGGATCCGGGGGCTCTTATCTGTATTACGAACCGCACACTGACAGTCAGTAGCGTCTTGCTCTAACACTATTAAGTATTCTTACTTGTTAAAATATAATTATATAGGTGTAAACAAGTATTAGCACAAGAGAATAAGAGAAAAGTTTTAACTTCTAAAGAATTTAACAATGTATGATGTTTGCTGCTTGTTCGTTTAACAATATATCATGTTTGCTGCGTGTTCGTTTAACAATGTATCACGTTTACTGCTTGTCTGTTTAACAATGTATCATGTTTACTGCTTGTTCGTTTAACAATGTATCATGTTTACTGCTTGTCCGTTTAACAATGTATCATGTTTACTGCTTGTCCGTTTAACAATGTATCATGTTTACTGCTTGTCTACTTAACAATGTATTACGTTTACTGCTTGTCCGTTTAACAATGTATCATGTTTACTGCTTGTCTGTTTAACAATGTATCACGTTTACTGCTTGTCTGTTTAACAATGTATCATGTTTACTGCTTGTCTATTTAACAATGTATCACGTTTACTGCTTGTCCGTTTACAATGTATCATGTTTACTGCTTGTCTGTTTAACAATGTATCACGTTTACTGCTTGTCTGTTTAACAATGTATCATGTTTACTGCTTGTCCGTTTAACAATGTATCATGTTTACTGCTTGTCTATTTAACAATGTATCACGTTTACTGCTTGTCCGTTTACAATGTATCACGTTTACTGCTTGTCTGTTTAACAATGTATCACGTTTACTGCTTGTCTGTTTAACAATGTATCATGTTTACTGCTTGTTCGTTTAATAATGTACCATGTTTACTGCTTGTCTGTTTAACAATGTATCATGTTTACTGCTTGTCCGTTTAACAATGTATCATGTTTACTGCTTGTCCGTTTAACAATGTATCACGTTTACTGCTTGTCCGTTTAACAATGTATCATGTTTACTGCTTGTCCGTTTAACAATGTATCACGTTTACTGCTTGTCCGTTTAACAATGTACCATGTTTACTGCTTGCCCGTTTAACAATGTATCATGTTTACTGCTTGTCCGTTTAACAATGTATCACGTTTACTGCTTGTCCGTTTAACAATGTATCATGTTTACTGCTTGTCCGTTTAACAATGTATCACGTTTACTGCTTGTCCGTTTAACAATGTACCATGTTTACTGCTTGCCCGTTTAACAATGTATCATGTTTACTGCTTGTCCGTTTAACAATGTATCATGTTTACTGCTTGTCCGTTTAACATTGTACCATGTTTACTGCTAGCCCGTTTAACAATGTATCATGTTTACTGCTCGTCCGTTTAACAATGTATCATGTTTACTGCTTGTCCGTTTAACAATGTATCATGTTTACTGCTTGTCCGTTTAACAATGTATCATGTTTACTGCTCGTCCGTTTAATAATGTACCATGTTTTCTGCTCGTCTGTTTAACAATGCATTGTTGGGTTTTAACTAGTTTTGATTGATAGATGGTAATTAATAAATTGACAAGATTATATATTAAAATGTATCATTCTGCATTAAACCTGATGAGAGTTTGATTGATATTATCTCGTGCACCATGTTTACCGTTCGTACGTTTAACAACACAATTCTAAATGAAATATCAATGTTGGAGGTCCAAATGAGCAGACAAGGGTTGGGTACTTCACGGAACTGTGCTCTACAGTTTATCTTGTTTGAATGGGAATTTTAAAACTAAGATTAAGACGCCGAAGTAAATGCCACAATATCTACTCGAATAAATGAATTACTTAACAGGTTTCTAAAGCCTTCAACTTCTGCTTTCCACTTTAGTCGAGACAACACACATTTATTTTTTAAATCAAAATTATCGAAACTGGTTTTGAAAATCCCCCCCCCCCAGTTTTTGGGATTAACGTAGAGCTTAAATCCATTAACCAAAATTGGCACTTTTATAGAAAAGGGCCCCCACATTTTTTTAATCTAATATACTTTCGGATAACCGAATACACACTTTTTTTTTTTTATATAAAAATGTGATATTCCTTTGTCCCAAAGCATATTATTGGACTGAATATCCCTTGTCTTAATAGGTATGTAGACTAAGGGATATAAACTCTTCTGTATATTTCCTATACAAAATGTGGCCCCTTTTCTTTAAGAGTACCCCAAAATGTATTTATTTTCTTACCAAACCATTATTTACCTGCACATGTGCGCCGAATTTCATGGAAATCGTCCCGGGAGATTAGGCTCCACAAAATACAAACGTTCTTAAAAACCTGGGTGTTACGTATGTGATACTTACGGTCCTGATGGGGCAACGTATGACCGGATCGAAGTTAGCTATGATGAACATCCAGTAAGAATCCTTGTTGTTAATACTGGAACACGTACCCGGTACCTTGAACTTGAGGAAGTGTTCGCAGTCCGTACCTCCGTCCCGGCACCTCTCCACGCGGATAGTCGCCTGCACGACAAATATAACTACGTGACTATGAGTCTTCAGACCGGCTCGGCACCATCAGCCTCCAGCGTCTCTTCTTTAAACTTGACCGGTTTAAACATTAAATCTTATATCATACACAAAGGAAAAAAGTTACTTTTTTTCACATTTCCCCATTTTCCTCCTCCTCTCTAGTTTCCTCACTTCCTCTAGAATCACATCCCTCTCTAGTTTCTAACTCTCTAGTTTCCTTTCCCTCTCTAGTTTCCTTTCCCTCTCTAGTTTCCTTTCCCTCTCTAGTTTCCTTTCCCTCTCTAGTTTCCTTTCCCTCTCTAGTTTCCTTTCCCTCTCTAGTTTCCTCTCATTCTCTAGTTTTCTTTCCCTCTCTAGTTTCCTTTCCCTCTTTAGTTTTCTTTCCCTCTCTAGATTCGTTTTCCTCTCTAGTTTCCTTTCCCTCTCGAATTTCCTCTCTTCCTCTAGATTCACCCCCCTCTCTAGAAATCAAAATTCAGTGTTACGAACGGTTTTATTTGCATGTATCTCAAACTGAATAGCCACACTACTTACAGCCCTCGGGCGCTACAGAATGTATGAGACAGGGGCTTGCTTTGTTTCTACAGATTATTATAGTAGGTAGATACTGTCTGGAGTCTGGAACATATCATTATCATGATAAAGGAATAAATAATAAGATCTGTGCATCTACCTCGCATTCATTCCATACATTGCTATTTCCTCAATTATCTTATTAAATAGTCTAATAATTCATTTCCCGATTTTTTATATCAGTTTTTCTTAGGAATTAGTTTAGTACACTGACTCAGTTAGTTTGGTACACCGATTCAGTTAGTTTGGTACACCGACTCATTTAGTTTGGTACACCGACTCAGTTAGTTTAGTACACCGACTCTGTTAGTTTAGTACACCGACTCAGTTAGTTTAGTACACCGACTCAGTTAGTTTAGTACACCGACTCAGTTAGTTTAGTACACCGACTCAGTTAGTTTGGTACACCGACTCAGTTAGTTTAGTACACCGACTCAGTTAGTTTAGTACACCGACTCAGTTAGTTTGGTACACCGGCTCAGTTAGTTTAGTACACCGACTCAGTTAGTTTAGTACACCGACTCAGTTAGTTTGGTACACCGACTCAGTTCGTTTAGTACACCGACTCTGTTAGTTTAGTACACCGACTCAGTTAGTTTAGTACACCGACTCAGTTAGTTTAGTACACCGACTCAGTTAGTTTGGTACACCGACTCAGTTAGTTTAGTACACCGACTCAGTTAGTTTAGTACACCGACTCTGTTAGTTTAGTACACCGACTCAGTTAGTTTAGTACACCGACTCTGTTAGTTTAGTACACCGACTCAGTTAGTTTAGTACACCGACTCAGTTAGTTTAGTACACCGACTCAGTTAGTTTAGTACACCGACTCTGTTAGTTTAGTACACCGACTCAGTTAGTTTAGTACACCGACTCAGTTAGTTTAGTACACCGACTCAGTTAGTTTAGTACACCGACTCAGTTAGTTTAGTACACCGACTCAGTTAGTTTGGTACACCGACTCAGTTAGTTTAGTACACAGACTCAGTTAGTTTAGTACACCGACTCAGTTAGTTTGGTACACCGACTCAGTTAGTTTAGTACACCGACTCAGTTAGTTTAGTACACCGACTCAGTTAGTTTGGTACATCGGCTCAGTTAGTTTAGTACACCGACTCAAGTACGAGTGAGGTGTTAGATAGTTTAATGCGGGACTGACGTGGTGTACGATGACAGGTCTGCTGACCACAGCCTGTGAGTCCCAGGACACTCGTCCTTTACCCAGGTTGGTGATGTTGAGGTACGTGTAGGAGATGGGCAGGTCCTTGTTGGCTGAACACTTCCCCACCTCCGTCAGAGTTATAATCTTTTCATACTGAACAAATAAAATGTCATTCTTTATAAAAATAAGTATTTTATATTATAAGATAATTTTTGACATAAAAAATTTGAAAAACGGAAGTAGAGTAAAATTGCGGATACTATAACGAAATATATGTTAAAGCGGATTTTATAACCAAAGAAAAAGAAAAAACGGATACTGTAACTAAAAATAATCTTGCGGAGAGTAAAATTGCTGATACTATAACCAAATATATGTTCTAAACCACCTCTAACAT
Organism: Gerris lacustris; assembly: GCA_951217055.1. NCBI lineage: Eukaryota > Metazoa > Arthropoda > Insecta > Hemiptera > Gerridae > Gerris > Gerris lacustris. The sequence goes on along the minus strand of OX578282.1, from coordinate 72,931,771 downwards.
GCTCTAACATGCTCTAACCACCTCTAACCCCCTCTAACCGCCTCCAATCACCGGATCATGTAAATACAATAATGGAACATTGATTAGGAAAACGTGGAAAATTAGGGTAAAAAAAGAATACCTTTTATTTTTTCAGGTTTATTAAAACACAATTTAATATTTTATTCAAAAGTTTGACATTTTATTTAAATCTTCCCAGGTGTTTTCTTTCAATCCAAGCCATTTTACATATGCCTTGCTTCCTTTTTTGCGTACAATTTTCTCTACTAAATAAGCATCTGGATACTTGGCCGAAGTGAGTTCATGTTCGTAAAATGAACCTGTGATGTGTTGGAAGGATGAGTCTTCTAAAATGTAAGTTATAGGTAGAGTTTTTTTAACCTCAACCACTCGGAATATTTCAGTACTAAAATTACCCTCATAGCCTTTGGCAAAAATATTTTTATGTTTGGATATTCTCACATAATCACCCTTAGAAAACTTAGGTTTTTTTGAAATTATTTTTCGTTTACTGTGAGGATTAATTGTAGTGTTAGCTCCAATCATTCGTGGTTTCACTCCAATAGTTGAATGCGTTGTGTTGTTGTATTCTTTGACCAAGTCTGATAATATGTCTATCCATTTGTAACTACCTTGTAAAGCAAATCTCTTCCACATTTTTGTCTTCAAAGTTCTGTTAAACCTTTCGACCATCGTAGCTTTAAGACCTGAATGTGTAGAATAATGGTTTATCCCTCGTTGCTTCAAGATTTGTTTCACATGAGTATTGTAAAACTCTTTTCCAAGATCAGTGTGTAAGTTATTTGGAGCGACCTCATTAAAAATTTGTTTTAACGCTTTTGCTACTTCCATTCCAGTTTTCGTTTTGAGGGGAATTGCATAAGCGTATCGGCTATATGTGTTAATTGCTGTTAAAATATATTTATACCCTTTGTTATCTTTAGCGTAGACAATCATTTCTACCAAATCAGCTTCAAATAGATCATTATAACCTTTAATTATAACTTTTCGTCGAGGAAAATTTTTCCTAACAGGACGGTAAATTTCTTGTACAATCTGTGCTTTGACGCTTTCCATGATTTTTATAAACTGAGGAACATCAGGTTTAGTTTTGTTTTATAAATGAAATATTAAAGTGGTTAGTCATGAAAATAAAAAGTTCTTTCCAAGTTATAACATCATTTTCATTTTGCGTATAATTAATAGTGGCACGATCTTGTTTAGATTGTTTAGTGAGTTTGACAAAATTTCTATCTACATAAACTTTAGTGGTTGCATCAAAACTACGCAATGGCATGTTTAAATTACCAACACGCTTCTTCTTAAAATCTACATAATCATCTTTTACAAATTTAGTTTCAAACGAGTCTTTCGCTAATGAGTTCCTTAGATAATTTAATGTTACAACATCTTTCATATCTTCAGGGTCTGCAACATTAACTAGTCTGCGGTCATGGATATTCACTATGTGTTCAGACGCAAATCTTTCTAAGTGGTGGCGTCCGAACTTGTCGATCGGCATTGCTAGACTGACTGACTTCGGTATGATAACGCTAGTCTTAATATATAATGTCCAGATATCTGAGTCTGTTGATTATACACTCTATTTCCTCTGCATGAAAATTTCCAGCTTCTTCCGAACTCCATAATAATTCCAAGCGTTCTAACATACCAAGAATATTTTTATTACTACTATATTCATTGTATGCTAGACCTTGTCCTTTTGTAAATAGTGGACCTATAATTTGGGTGTATTTACGACCTTTATTAGAATTTATAGGTTTGTCTGAAGTGTAAGTTTTCTTATGCGCATTGGTCTGCTTCAATATTTGTTTGTATACATCTAAATCATTTTGATCATACTTTTCTGGCACCTTTCTAGTTAACAACTGTGTTAGTCCATCAGTTATCGCATACTTAACATCACCAATCTTAAAATATGTTCTTCCCATTTTTATTTGAGAATCACCAACCCAATATTTTTTCCCATCAAAACGGATACCATAAATGCGATCACTTTGTTTTTCATCTCTAAGTAATTCTTGAATTTCACCTGAGGCTCCTAGAAAGCTTGATTCCCCGTCTGTTTGAGATTTTTTCTTATCTGACCAAACCATTTCTTTGTTTTTATCCTTTAATTCTATATCTTTGTCCATCTTCGAATCCGTTTGGGTTTCAACATCCTCCGACTCTTCTGTTTTGAGTTTCTTCTCTTTTGGTTCATCTTCCACCTCATTTTTCACGCGATGTTTAGGAGATATTTCAGAAGCAATTATTCTCAAAGGTTCTTTTAGCGGAGCAATGTGTCTTTCAATGTCCTCTTGTTGTTCAGCCATATCCTTTTTTAAAGATTTTATTTTTTTTCTAACTACTTCAGCCAGTTTTGCTACTTTTTCAGTGGTCTTACGTCCGGAATCCATGATACAACTAAATAGGTTAATCAGTAGGATGGGGTATTATATACTGATCTAAATTACGTCTATATCGTCCTGCGTTAGTATCGAAGTCGTGACAAATGGTAAGGAACGATCGCTTACCACTATTCCAAGTATCCTTACAAATATTTAAAAACTCATTAAAACTTAAATCGAACACATTGTTCTCGTAAGCATGTCTTAGATTCAGGTTATCTTGGGGAAATAGGATACACATATTTGCATTATCTCTGATTAACTGTTTCGGTATCTTAGAGTATGTTTGACATAAATAAAAACAGTCGATATTCTTATGTCGTCCCATAGAAAAATATTCTGATATTTTATCCTGTTTCGAAGTGGCTATGTCGTCAAATATTACCACAGAATTGCTTTTGATTTTTTGAGGGGGTAAAAGCTTATCACTATCTGAATATGTATGATATCCACATTCAGACACGGAACTAAGAACGTTCGTCAGTAATTCGAATTTTGGTTGGGAAAGAGATTTTGAACATAAATATACGTTTTCAAAACGCAATCCTCTAGGGTGAAAAAGAAGACCTAATGTCACGTAAGTCTTACCCGAACCGGAAGGTCCTGATACAAGACACCGAATATTATTAGGTAACAAAGAAGAATGTTTATGAAACTTCGATGTTTGTGTATCTTCGGGTATTATGTCGTCAATGTTTAATATCTCAGGTTGTTGCACCACCTTCATCTTAAATTAACTGAGTTTCTCGCACACTTAATGCGTGTTTTATACTCTCTATTGTCTCAAATAAATACAGTAAAACCATCTAATAGAGATTCAGTATGAAAGCGACTGTTAGAGGAGCAGGACTTGTAAACAGCGTTATTGATAAACTACCATTTGAACTTCATTTGCCGACTTACAATTATTGTGGACCGGGTACAAAGCTGACTAAACGTTTGAAACGTGGTGATAAACCCAAAAATCCTCTCGATTCTGCATGTTTACGCCACGACGTTTCTTATCACTCAAGTAAAGATTCAGAAGACAGACGAAAGGCCGACAAATTGTTAATTGACAAGGCTTGGGAACGTGTAAAAGCAGAGGACGCATCACTGGGTGAAAAAGCTGCAGCCTACCTTGTAACTAACATTATGAAGGGTAAAGTTAAACTTGGTGGCGGTAGACGAAAAAAACGTTTATTTATTAGGAAAAAAGGCAAAGGACTACAAAAGAGAAAATCAAAGCGAAGAACTGGGAAAAGAAGGACTAAAAACTATGGAGCTTTTATTGCCGCTCGTCGTTCTAAACCAGTTAAATCTCACAAACCGCGAGTTTTATATCCCCCTAAGAGAGGAGGATTTCTTCCTATGCTATTGACTGGTTTGGGAGCATTGGGTAGTCTTATCGCAAGTTCATCGACTGCACTTAAATCTTATAAAGATTCCAAACTTGCGCAACAGACATTGGAAGAGCTTAAGAGACATAATAGAACGTTAGAAGGAGCAAAAAATGGGAGTGGTATGTTTTTAGCTCCATATCAAAAAGGTAAAGGTCTGTTTCTCGCACCATACAGAGTGGGATCATCTGTAAACAAAACAAAACATCGAACAACACAAAAAAACTAATGTCGCTCCTACCTACAAGAGCAATGACTAATTTCAACATCGTTCACTATGCAAAAATATTGAAACTACCTCACTTTAGAGGCGTTTTTATGCGAGACGCTTTACCAAAAAGAAGAAACTCGACCGAGTGTTTAATATACAACTTAGACTCGACTTCCAACCCCGGTACTCATTGGTGCTGTTTAATTGTTTCTAAGCCGATTTCTCTTGTGTTTGACAGCTATGGTTTGTCTCCTCCTCCCGATGTTTTATCCTATTTAAATGGTTTATATGTTTTTTATAATGAAGAACAAATCCAGTTTGATGGAGAACTGTGTGGACAGTTGTGTCTTGCATTTTTATATAACGTGATGTTTAAAGTTGTTCCCTGTCAGTAATGAATTACACATTTACCTTAACGGATACCGTTTCAGAGATCCAAACAGACGTGTTTCCGCCGATCGATCTAAATAGTAGAAATTATTCAATAGCTCTTGTCAGCTTCGCTGGGTTCAACTCATTCCCAAACGTTATTAATGATGTCAATAATAAATTACATTACATCGATGTCAATGAAGGAGTAAAATATATAGAGTTTCCCACAGGTGCTTACGAAATTGAAGGATTAAACACACATATTCGAAAGGAACTTACAAAAGAACATTCTATAACTCTTTTCGGCAATCGCAGTACGTTTAAAACAGAAATAAAATCTGATGTACAGCTTGACTTTTCTCAACCTCACTCTATCGGACCGATGCTTGGATTCGAACCTGTTGTGATACCTATGCCGACACAAGGACATTCGCGTGTTGAATCAAAGAATATAGCAAATATAACACCAGTACTTAACGTTCAGGTTGAATGTAACATTGCTGAAGGTGTATACAGTAACGTTTTTAAAGAGGATAGTTCTAGTTTAAGAACTCACATTATACATTCCTTTGTACCGCAGGTACCTCCTGGGTATAAATTGTTGGAAGTTCCAACCAAACCTATTTATTACCCTGTCAACACGCGGCGAATAGACACCGTGAAGATTCGCTTATTAGATCAGAATTTTCGACTTTTAAATTTTAGAGGAGAACAAATAACAGTAGTTCTACATTTAACCGACAGAGACCATGGCGTTGGACTTCAGTGAATATAAACAAAGCAGAAGTGTTAGAGATATCAGTCAAGGTAAAGGTTTTGTTCAGTTTATACCTAGTCGCTACATCGAACTGCTTACGCGTAAAGGATTTCGTGTGCGCTCACCATGGATGTTTTAAGAAAAATAGACTATGCTAAATTTCGAGATATTTTTAACCAAATTTATTTAAATGACCCCCGTGCTATGATATTTCTTGAAGCCAATTATTTGATTAATTGTCTTGTTACTTATTGTTCAGATGCAGGAAACATGATAACCAGCAAATTCGGGAATCATTATGAAATTTGTCCATGGTCTAAAGATAATACCACCGATGGTCCTGATACTTGTATTTGTTGTAAAATCAGATTTAAATTGTCAGAGTTGCATCGAACTCTTTTTCAGTTAAATTTGGACGATGAAATTATAAGTATAGACATGGAACGCGATGAAAGCTCAGTCGTGGACGGGCTACTGTAAAAGATGCGTGATATTTTAGATATTGCTCAACCCCCTTCATTTCAAGAAGAAATTACTCGCTACCAATGGCACACGTTTAATCCTTTTGTAACAAGTGGTGAGTTTGCTAATAATGACGAGATAAGAATCGCTACACAATCTCAAGATATACAAAGTCATCCTGGGAAAAGTTACATAGTGGTAGAAGTAAACATAACATCGGGCTCCACTTCTGGAACACCACCAGAAATAAAAACCCAGTTAATAAACAATGCAATGGCTCATTTGTTCAGTGAAATAAGGTATGAATTAAATGGAGTTGAAGTGGATTCAGTTCGTCATTTGGGTATAGCCACAACGCTCAAGGCGTTGGTATCACTGGATCCAGTACATGCCAAGGCGTTGGGAACAGCCTGTTGGTTGTCAAGTCCTGACGCAACTTTTGGTTTAAATGGTAAATGTACATTTATGATACCTCTGAAACATTTACTGGGATTTGCAGAGGACTATAAGAGAATTATCATAAACATGAAACAAGAACTTATATTGGTTAGGTCCCAAAGTGACAATGATGCCTTTTTACGAAAAAACGGGATTACAGACGAAGCGTTTTCTTTTAAACTGGAAAAAGTTTCATGGCGTTTGCCTATCGTTGAACTTGATGATCGCGCTCGTTTACGAATGCTAACAATACTAGAAAGGGACCATCCCATTACGATCCCTTTCCGGAGCTGGGAATGTCTATACTACCCCCAGCTACCAATCAGTGATCGACAGACGTGGTCTGTGAAATTGTCAAGTAGTTTGGAAAAACCCCGTTTTATTATTTTAGCATTTCAGACAAGCAGACGGAATAAAACAAACGCATCTTCAGGTCTCTTTGACCACTGCAATATCCAAAACGTTAAGTTGTTTTTAAATGGCGAATCATATCCTTATGATGATATGAATATTGATTTTAACCACCACAAATATGCTTTATTATACGAAATGTATACACAATTCCAGGTTTCTTATTATAATAAGGACAATGCTGAACCAATTATATCGATGCAACAGTTTAAAGATGTGGCTCCTCTCATTGTTATAGACTGCAGTAAGCAAAAAGATGCCGTTAAATCTAGTTCGGTCGATGTAAGGCTTGAATTTTCAGCGCGAAGCAACTTTCCCTCTAATACCAGTGCATACTGTTTAATACTTCACGATCGTATTGTTCAATACACTCCGTCAGATGGCGTGATAAGGAGAATGGTATAAGTATGTAAAGGTATAGAAAAGATTCAGTGCTAGTCTAACCGTTGTATGAGCATTATGTCTTCTAACGAGACTTCTAACAATATTAGTAGCGTTGCTGTATTGGATATTCAGTTTCATCATGGGACCAAATATGTCAGGGAACTCGCTCTAGTCGACGTGCAAAGTTTGAAACAGATCTACTATGCTTACTTTCCAGTTTCGCGAGAAATGGTGTTACCTACTATCGACGTTTCGCAAACAGGTTATCCACGTGAACAAAATATTTACACTGACAATCTTTTGCATCAGCTATTGGATATACTTTTATCCAAGCATAATTTTATATTTATCAAAGGAATGGAAAAAGGGTACTACTTAAGACAACTGTTTATCTCACACCAAATATACCTTTTGGATTTCTTTCGTTGTCCACCAGTCACGACATTAGACGTGCAAGAGAGTAGATGTTGTAATCATTCCTCTCAAAGTGCTTGTGCTATGTCAAGAGCTTGGGCTCTCGCACTTTGGTGTAAAGACCGCAATCTAAACTTATTTGACTATAAGACACGTTTGCTAACATTTAAGCATTGGTCACATGATGCAGACCCAGAATCATTAGCACATTTCGGGATTGTTCAATGGAACAGAACCTACACCAGATGTGTCTACTGTAAAGTATTTATAAATGGTTGGGAAAAAGATGGGGATATTGCCGAGCATCATCGCTGGTCCTCAACAAACTGTCCTCTTAATTATTCTACTTGATGTAAATTATGCTTAATGTAATAGATAATATAATTATAATAAATCAATTTATATAAAATCTTATTTTGTAGCATATATTATTTCTAATATATTCTGTAAAATAATAATATTGTTTATTTTAATGTTAAGAATATAGGAATGTGTTAATAAAATTCAATATCTTTACAAATTTTTATATTTAATAATCTTTAGATTTTCTTTTACATGTTATGAGTTTAAATTGTTTGATTTTTATCAACATTACATGATTGCTTAACAAATAATGTGTAACTTTTTCATTTAACAATAGATTTTAATTTAAATTATATTATGTAACACATTATTTTTTAATAAATAGTTTTCTAAAACTTTTTATCTTTATTTTTGTACATTATAAACAAAGTTATAAATAGTGACTTTCATCAGCATTATAAAATTCAATGTTAAACATGTCATTTTTGACATTGGAACTATATTCGTCGAAATCGTCCACTGATTTTTTCTTCACAGATTCATGTATAAGTAAATTATTGTCTTCCAAGCACCTTATGAATCCAATGGCTTCGGGGTTTTTTAAGAGCCATGAAGCAATAGTCTTTGCTAAGGCATGAGTACATATTAAAGTTGGATTGTGTACTTTGTGATAGTGACATTTACCTTCATTATTATTGACGTAATCTTCATTAGCTTCGAAGTTAAAATCCTTTAAGTTATACATATTGATGACAGGTCTTTGCACGATTTTTTCGATTACGTCTTCGTCGCCGTGAGCAAATATTACTCGCGCTTTATTTACATGATAAGGTAAAGTTTCGTTAAATTTTTTTAGACTTAAATCAGAGTATGGTTTTACCTTGTGCGTTCTGGTTTTGTAGCTGTAGCCAACATCATACTCGAGAAGTCTTTTTGGAGTTCTTAGTACATAATGATACGTTATATCTGGAGTAGCAATACTGATCTCTTTTGGAAGTTTCGAGTCGTTGGGACCAGTTATTGTAGCTAGACAAACTACCACCCACGGAAAGTCATAGTTAATTTTTGGCTTTAATCCCGGGTATAAAAGAGTAGAATGTTTGGTTGCGTTCGACATGATTAACTTCTATCCATGTATTGCCTTAGACTGAGCTCATATGTGTAATTGGTTTTATAAATATTAGGAATAGACTAATAGAAATCTTTCTTATAACAACCAATCAAATTGTATCTAATCCCTCCTATCAACCTCTCTTATCAATCTAAGGAGGTTCAAGGATTTAACATCAATAAGTAAATTTTAAAACTATTTAATAAAATGACTGATTATAGTCTTAAATTTATGTGACAATCTATGAGTACTTATATTTGCATTTCTTATAGCATCAGTAAGAAATAGTATTTTTTTATAATTTTCCAAATCTGTATCTGTATAGTAACCCGGATTCCTAGTAAACAATAGAGAGTAAAGACCTGGCGTGCCCTCAAACTCACCAACTGGTTCACGTATAAATTTACCATCACCATTCTCTACATCTTTCGACACTAAAATGTCTGCCCCAATAGGATCGATGTCTACGTTAGCACTACCAATTTTTAGTTCGTTGTTATCATTTAATCGAACACCAAATACATTATCTAAATTAAAATCGTCAGAAAGCGTCATTTCCATGTAAGGGCGTAAAAGTATCGGTAAATTGTCCAATATTTCTGACTTTTCATGAATAGAGTGTTCGGCAAATTTTTCTCTAACTGATTTATCCGGTGTAATCTCAAAAGATTCTTCTCCCATCAAAAACTTATTTTTATGCATTGGCAGTGTCTGAACACTTGATGAAGATGATAAATTAGAAATGTCAGTTTCTGTTGCTACCTCGTTAACATTTGGTTTTAAACTTACATTTTTATCTATTAGACTGCTTTTAATTAACTGTATGACCGGGACATATGTTTCCACCATTCGTCTTTTCCAAGCATCATTTAACATTTTACTATTTAAATATTTAGATTTCAAATTATACTTAGATTTTATAAGTTCGTAGAGTAAGCTAGTGTCTCCCATGTGGATGAAAATAACGTAATGAATCTGTAATATATTCAAACGTCATTTTATATTAAAGTGTCATTAAGTTATAAAAAGAAAAAATGAGTTTATAATAAAAAAATAAATAGAACATAAAAATTATTTATTTGTTATAATAAATATTAATAGTTATAATGTATAATATACAACACATTCATTATCACCAAAACTTAATATTTGTTTTAATAGTAGCCACACTCAAAACTACATTACTTACAAATATCAAAAATAAAAGCAAATACAATAAAACTTGAAAATTATTTTTAGTTATAATATCCAAAATATTCATTATTAACCAAAATTTAATATTTTTTAATAGTAGCCACACTCAAAACTACATTAATTACAAATATCAAAAAACTAATACAATAAAACATAAAAATTATTTATTAGTTCTAATATACAATACATTCAATTTTAACCAAAACTTTATTTTTTCCCAATAGTAGCCAACTTAAAACAAAAGGGATGTCGGCTCAAGGGTTAATGTGTACCTAGCGCCATCTTGGATTTTCAAGTCCATGACTACATGGACATTATTTACAAATCTCAAAAAGAAACTGTTATAAACGTCCAAACAAAAAAAAAGTTAGATGATATCCTACATTATTTTAACTTAATTTTTTAATTTATAATATTGAAAACATATTTAAACTGTGTTGAGAGAAGACGCTGTGATGTGAGATGAAACAATTTTCAGCTTGAAGGTGATAGAGGTGACGTTCAAACAGGATGAACTTCAGCTAGAACAACCAGGTGTCATCAAAAAACCTTAAGCTTATTTTCTTAGTTAACTGTAAAAAGAAATAAAATAAATAATTAGTAGATAACAAGGGTAAGAATAAAGACTCGATATAGTCTTTCATGTTGACAAGTTTTTTTGTGCTGTAATAAAATCAATAAAATTATTTGAAAAAATATATTAGTATTACCTTAATCAAGCAAGAAATGACCAAGGAGCGCTTATCACGTTCCAACAGCGAAACTCTGAGCTGGTTTAATTCATCCATTCTCCTCCAAAATCTTCGTGAGGTATGGGATTTTTTTAAATTTATTTTTTACTTGAAACTGACACACCTATATAATTATTTTGAGGGGACATTTAAAGAATGGTAAAATATTTGTTCTACAGGAGTTTTTTCTCCATAAATTATTTTCTCTATATCTACGAATATTTGTTAAAACTATTAATTATTTTTATAGACAGTGATAATTTATGTGTTGTAAAACGTATCTTAAAACTAAGAAATATTTTATTTTATATATTTTTTATTTTATAATGGCCATAGGGCAATGATTCAAGGTTATTAATATAATATCGTTTATCATCATTATTTGATAAGGCTAATTTGTCTACTTCTATTGTATGGATTTTTTTCTTTTTTGTTTGTATTAATTTAAAATTGGTGTATAAATTGTGAGAGGTTTTTAAAATGTTTAAATAGTCATTAAATGTTAAATGATTCTTTACAGCGGCTTTTTTAACTCCTTTAGCTTTATTTTTTTCATCTTTGTCAGATATCCGAACACTGTACGATTTAGCTTTTAAACCTACATACTCTAACGGGGGTGTTCCATTTGATTCATCCTTAAACATTCCTGGAATTTTTTTGTTTTCTACCGAAAAACATTTATGATTCTTAGGGTAGTCCGAGAAGTCCATTTTTTCTTTTATTGTCAGTAGGTCTTCATACACATCTTTAGTTTCTATTTCCAAAAATAAACTGTCAGTATCCATATACAATAAATTACATTTTTTACCATATTTCGTTTTTAGAACATTATAGAAAAAATCATACATTAACGTTTTAGATATGTCTAGCACTGATAAACCGCTGTAAATCGGTTTATTTAAAGTTAGACTTTCTTTATACAGGTGGACGGATGCACAGTTTTTAGAAAAAATGAACCTATCTTTAAAAGTAGGCTTGTTCAGATATCGATCCATTGATTTTTGATTTGTTACTAGATTTATATTTTGCCTTTTACGAAGGGATTCCATTAATTTTCCATATATCGAGTTACACATTAATTTGTATAAACTTTTATGAAATTCATTTGTAGATTCCGTTCTCAGCTTAGTACAGAAATTCATGTAAGGTTGAAGCCATGCTTCTTGGTAAAAACTTAAAACTCTATATACTTTTTTTAACTTAAGACCAAAACTCAATGCTTGTTTCAATGCTAAAAAATGTACTATATATTTATTTTTATCCATTAATGTGGTCATTAACTTTTTACTTTTACCACCCGGTGGCTTTTCATTTACTGGTAGAAATGGTAAATCCGAATGAATGTCGTGAAGGCATTCTGGATATTCAATGTCACATTCAAGAATATATCCGGTGGTACTATCTTTGTTTAAATTTAATATAAATTGTTGGTCGAACTTCCATACATCACTCTCCCACTTAAATGAATTTTTTGGTAATTTATGGTTCATTGCAAAAGTGTACAATGAATTAGCATCTAGTAAAAGTATATATTTCATGGGACTATCAGAATCGTATCCCTTTATAAGAGGATTGTTTGCTTTTGAATATTTCCTTACTACTTGCGTCAGACCCCCACGAATTCCATTTTCTATAAATATATATTTATCTATGTCAGTAAATAATTCTAATTCAACTTTAGTGTACAGCATCATAGCCGAAAAAGCGTAGCTTGCAATAGTAACATAGTAAGAGGGATCAAGTTTGAATTTTGATTTCATACTTTTTCTAAATTCCTCAAACACTCCACAAAGTAAAAGAACGTCTGTAACTAAATAAATATCGCTGTAATCTCCTATTGTTTTACATTCGAATTCATCCCATATCTGACAAGCATACAAGTAATCATTAGGGTCACACTCCACTTCAGTCATGTCATTATAAAAGTCTTTAATCGGAGGTAGTTTCATTTCATTATATCGTTCGAAAGAATCAATATAATTATAACAAAAAACACCTTTTCTTTTTAAATGACTATGTTTATTCGGAAAAACATCGATTAAATCCTTAAAACTATCTTTAGGAGTAATGTATACTAAGTGTTCTAGGCTATCACTCAAAAAACGAAAGGTGTCAATAAATTTTACTCTGATATTTCCAAAATAAACTGTAAATGAAATATACTTATCTTCCGTGTTAGCAATAATTTTAATTTTTTCTTTTGTGAAAAGAGTAATAAAAAAATTTAGGTCATAGTTTAAATTGTGAAAATAAATTACGATTTCTAATCTATTCATTAATATTCTTCGATTACAGTTATTACACACTCCTTTAGGATCAAACAATTTTCCTGACAGATGTGAATGATGTCGAGTTTTTTTATTTAAAGAAGTGTAAAGAGAATCACAAAGGCTACAATTCATTGATTGTGCAAAAATACATTTTTCTTTTTCGGTTAAAGGTTTTATAGGTATGTTTGTATGATATATTTTACTGATATCTTTTGCTATTGCTCTTAATTGAGTCACAAAATGGTAAGCGGCATTTTCACCTCTGTATAAAAATGGACCGACGTTTAAATTATAATTTTGAAGCTCTTTTGTTGCCTTTATGTAAATGCAGTAGGAACTCATCTGATGAACCCTCTCTATTTTTGTATTTGTTTTTTCACTATCATCAATTATTGGAGATAGTATTGCTTCCGTATCACAATAAATTACTATTGGGACCATCTCAGCCATAGTTTCATATTGATAAAATTTAATTTTTGCTTTGTTTTCTTCAGGCATAATAATCTTAGACGGTTGATTTTTCTGACACAACTCTTTATGATTTATACATTTATTCTTATTATGAAACAGTGTTAGACAGGATTTACAAATGTGAAGTCTTCTTTTTCCTCTACTAACTTGAGAATAAACGAGTCTAACCAGATCTCGAATGAAACAATAATGACTTTTTTGACCGTCTTTTAACAAGAGTAAATCAGTATGGTTCTGACCCTCATATTTGGCAATTTTGATAGGAAATACAATTGAATCTTGATTCAGACCGAATACATTTATAGTAACTTGATGTTTTCTATTATCATATTCAAATCGTCTAATAGTTTTCAAAGTAACTGGGTACTCAACTCTACTAAAATTATATTTATGCTTAAGATGTTTATAACAATTAACATTTTGAGGATTATGTTTTACAAATTTTGCCAACACACTGTAGAAAAAACATCGATTGTCATTAAAATTTCTTACATTTACTATAGCTTTTTTATTTTTTAAAATCTCCGGTAATTCAATATATGATGATACCTTCAATGGGGTATATTTGTTGATTCGAAACTCAATATTGTTAACTGACATAAAAGTGTAACCTGAGCCTTTTACTTGCATTTCACCCAATTCATTTTGAAGCTGATCAAATTGATCACTTAGAATACGATTCAAGTTAGATGCAGGAAAGACAGCTTTATTTCTTGTTTTAAAGCTACGTTTGATTTGATCTCCAACAATATTTTGAAAATTACATTCTGCTAACATGTTAATTTTAATTGCAAAATTCTTATTAAGTACCTTTATTAAATAGGAAATTAATTCAACCCTCAATTTTTCCAGAACAGTTTTCAATGTTCGAGAAAATTTCCAACGGAATTTCTTTTCTAATACATAGGTTAACAGCCTGTTCTGAAATGCTTTTTCAGTTAATTTAAATCGACTTTTAAACATTTTTTCCTTATTTATTTTATATATATATATATATATATATATATATATATATATATATATATATATATATATATATATATATATATATATATATATATATATATATATATATATATATATATATATATAGTCTTTTTTTTTTAATAACAACGATATTTTATAATTTTGTTGTGTTATTAGTTTATTGTTATAAAATTTTGTGTGGGTGATTCAATTGCGATTGTAACTTTTAGGTAATCTAGTTTCAAGTATTTGATTTTTACCTCAGATGCTTCTTTGACAACGTTTTTTTCTACAACAGATTAAATATATATATATATATATATATATATATATATATATATATATATATATATATATATATATATATATATATATATATATATATATATATATATATATATATATATATATATATATATATACACATACATACATAAAAGTATATGTTATCTAATTTTCCACAGTTTATAACACTTAACAATCCAGGATTATAATTTTTTCTTTTCATCGGACACACGTTTTTTAGGATTTTTTTATTCTTGGGAGTGAATAAATTTTATCTTAACACTTTTTTTATCTAATTTTCCACAGTTTATAACACTTATCAATCCAGGTTTATTAAATTTTTCCGTGAATCTATTGGGTAAAAATACATGTCCTTTGCATTCGTTAAACAAAATACATAGTTTTAACGCTGTGTCATATTTTGTTTCGGTAAATATTATTTTTCAATTATATAAGGAAGATCGATTTCCAAGTTATCAATTTTCAAGTATTTAATTTGATTAACCTCATCACTCTCATTGAGTAGATTTAAAAGAAAGTCTTACGATATGAATCACTCACTGTCACTAAAGGAATCATAATTTATGCTGGAGTCAGTATTAAGATTACTTATACTGGTTATTTCTCCCGGATTTAATTTTTTAATTTTTTTCTTTTCATCGGACACACGTTTTTTTAGGATTTTTTGATTCTTGGGAGTGAATAAATTTGATTTTATTAATTTTGTTATCTAATTTTCCACAGTTTATAACACTTATCAAACCAGGTTTATAATTTGCTATAAATTCTTCTTTAATTTTTTCCGTGAATCTATTGGGTAAAAATACATGTCCTTTTGCATTAGTTGAACAAAATACAAAGTTTTAACGCTGTGCCATATTTTGTTTCAGTAATTATTATTTTTTCAATTTTATAAGGATGATCGATTTCCAAGTCATCAATTTTTAAGTATTTAATTTGACCAACCTCATCAGTCTCATTGTGTTTGTTCAAATAATTATTTAGTAATTTAAATAAATAAATTTAACTTTATTAGTTTTATTTTTTAAACATTGAATCACATTTTACTTTGAGTGATGATAAATCAACATCAAAGACCCTATTGCCTTATTTCCTTTTAGTCGACTTTTACGACAGGCAGGAAATACCCCAGTTCTATTCTAGCCCCAAACTGGAGGGGGAGAGGGAATTTAGTTTAAGTTTTTTTTTAATGTTATTTAAGATATGAATCACTCACTGTCACTAAAGGAATCATAATTTATGCTGGAGTCAGTATTAAAATTACTTAAACTGGCTATTTCTTCCGGATTCAATTTTTTAATTTTTTTCGTGCTTTTTTTCTTTTCATCGGACACACGTTTTTTAGGATTTTTTCTTTTTGATTCTTGGGAGTGAATAAATTTGATTTTATTAATTTTGTTGTCTAATTTTCCACAGTTTATAACACTTATCAAACCAGGTTTATAATTTGCTATAAATTCTTCTTTAATTTTTTCCGTGAATCTATTGGGTAAAAATACATGTCCTTTGCATTCGTTGAACAAAATACAAAGTTTTAACGCTGTGCCATATTTTGTTTCAGTAATTATTATTTTTTCAATTTTATAAGGATGATCGATTTCCAAGTCATCAATTTTTAAGTATTTAATTTGACCAACCTCAGCAGTCTCATTGAGTAGATTTAAAAGAGAGTCCCTATAAAAATTATAATAAAGTTACAAAAATTGCAATAATTATTGAATAATAACATAGAAAAATATATAAATAATTTAAATTTTAGTTTAGTTAAACAATGTTTTTAAACATTTTTTAATGCAGTTTCTTGTATTAATAATTTTACTTTTATCAATATTTAAATTATATAATATATATATATATATATATTCTACTTATTTAATTTAATTTTTCTTATTATTTAATTATTTACTTTTCAATTCATTACATTTTTATACTTACATTGCTTTGCTGAAATTTGCAGATTATAGTCGGTGGAAAACTGAGTTTCTTAAAGACTATACTCTGACAAGGAGATCGCTCTCCTTTTATGCTAGATATTTTTAGTGGTGGGAGAATTTTGTTTACGTATATCCTATATGACGAGTGGAAAATAACAAATTGCTGAATATTATTTTTTAAATATAAAAGAATATTATCAGAAGGTAAAATTATGAAATGCAACCAGTTCAAACACATTTAATTTATAATAAGATTTAATACATATATATATATATATATATATATATATATAAATATTGCTAAGAAATACAGTGTTTTATTTTGTAATAAATTTGTCATGTAATTAATATCTTCTAGATGTTATTAGTCTATCCCGTGGGAAAGATAGGCTAATTAATCTAATTACTGTGAGCGTTAAATGACATCGTACGACTGTGATCTTTGATCTTTTCTATCGAACCTCGATTATTACAACATCATTGTTATATTCCTTATAATTAAAGCGACCAGACACATTGTTTCAGAGTTTACTATTATTAATTTATATATATATTTATTTATATATATATATATATATATATATATATATATATATATATATATATATATATATATATATATATATATATATATATATATAAAGTTGAATAAAGGCAGAAAATATTTTAATTTATTTCTGCTAGAATATATGTATAAAAAATAGTAAGTTAAAAATAATATAATACTTCGTTTGATCTCCATCCTTGACACAATTCATCATTTATATACAATAGACCATTAATTGTCAAAAGAAAGAACTAAAATATTAAAGTAAGCTATTTTCTAATATTTTTAAAATTTGACCATTCATTTCACAATTACTCGACTAGGTTTCAGACTCATCTAAAGATGCTAATACAACAGAGTCACACAACTAGAAAACAACGACACGCAACGTACCTTGGACCAATTTACTATAACAAACTACCAACAGAACTTAGACAGATTACTAACATTAACACATATAAAAAACAAAATTAAACAACACTTACTGACTCAACAAAATAATGATTAAACTAATATATATAAAAATAAATGAATAATTAAGTAAAGGATAAATAATTAAAAATATAATGTAATATAATATGTATTATTGCTTATTGTTTAGCTACTAAATGGGTGTTAGTTATACTTATTTTTTGAATTATTATTTAAATTGTACTACATGTTTTTTTTTCAAGTGGTGGAATAAAAAATATTTATTATTATTATTATTATTTATTATCCGTGGTACACTGTCATACAGTTAATTAAAAGCAGTCTAATAGATAAAAATGTAAGTTTAAAACCAAATGTTAACGAGGTAGCAACAGAAACTGACATTTCTAATTTATCATCTTCACCAATTTACTATAACAAACTACCAACAGAACTTAGACAGATTACTAACATTAACACATATAAAAAACAAAATTAAACAACACTTACTGACTCAACAAAATAATGATTAAACTAATATATATAAAAATAAATGAATAATTAAGTAAAGGATAAATAATTAAAAATATAATGTAATATAATATGTATTATTGCTTATTGTTTAGCTACTAAATGGGTGTTAGTTATACTTATTTTTTGAATTATTATTTAAATTGTACTACATGTTTTTTTTTTTCAAGTGGTGGAATAAAAAATATTTATTATTATTATTATTATTTATTATCCGTGGTACACTGTCATACAGTTAATTAAAAGCAGTCTAATAGATAAAAATGTAAGTTTAAAACCAAATGTTAACGAGGTAGCAACAGAAACTGACATTTCTAATTTATCATCTTCACCAATTTACTATAACAAACTACCAACAGAACTTAGACTGATTACTAACATTAACACATATAAAAAACAAAATTAAACAACACTTACTGACTCAACAAAATAATGATTAAACTAATATATATATATAAATAAATGAATAATTAAGTAAAGGATAAATAATTAAAAATATAATGTAATATAATATGTATTATTGCTTATTGTTTAGCTACTAAATGGGTGTTAGTTATACTTATTTTTTGAATTATTATTTAAATTGTACTACATGTTTTTTTTTTCAAGTGGTGGAATAAAAAATATTTATTATTATTATTATTATTTATTATCCGTGGTACACTACGTACAGGTGGTTAGAGGTGATTGGAGGCGGTTAGAGGGGGTTAGAGGTGGTTAGAGCATGTTAGAGCATGTTAGAGGTGGTTTAGAACATATATTTCGTTATAGTATCCGCAATTTTACTCTACTTATTTGTAATTGCTAAGCTAAAGCCACGTCCACACCGGCCGCGCATCGAGTTTTCAAACAGGGATGCGCGGCCGGTGTGGATGGCAACGCGCGCACGAACGCTTGTTTGTGTTCGCGGGCGCTCCAGGTAGAGTCGGTACATCAAAGGATGTTTGCTGTTTGTGCGCGTTTGGTGTGGACGCTTTTTGAGCAAACTCCTTGAGCATTAGCAAACAGCCTATGTTTGGACATGGAAAGCCAAGAAAGATATTTCTTTTTCTTTCGTATTATTTGTGACTAGCATATAAAATAACTATATAATAACTAATGATATATACTAATTAATAAATAGTAATTGAAACTAGAGATGAGTTTATTAAATCCAAGATTAAAAATACCGGATTATATAAATAAATATATAGATAAGATGACATACAAGTTTAAAAATGTGTCATACTACCTATTTGTTTAAATAATTTTATATTGCTTCCAAGCTTATTACTATAGGCACAGGCCTACGGGCACGAGCCTTCTATGGGCTTTATGTCTCCTATGGGGGAATATTTATCTTTTTATCACCAAAAGAACAGATTTCTATTTGTATAAAATTAACTCAGGAAATGTATATTTTTTTTCATTCGTATTATTTATGACTATAGCATCAAATAACTATATTATAATTAATAATAATTAATAAATAGTGATTGAAACTAGAGATGAGTTTATATAAATTAAAAATAAAGATTAAAAATAACCGGATCAATAATAATAATAATAATAATAATAATAGGATAAATAGATAAATATATATATATATATATATGACATGAAAGTCTAAAAATGCGTCATATATACTATTTTTTTAAATAATTATATTGCTTCCAAGCTTATTACTTAAGGTACAGGCCCTCATAAGACGAAATATTACATTGATATTTATTTATCTTTTTCCATCAAAAGAACAGATTTCTTTTTGTATAAATTTTTTATATGTTTTGGCGTTTTTTTTTTGTAGAAATAATAGTCTAAAATCAGGGATGATCGAGGAAATTTTTTTTGACATCCAGACTCTTCGTCTTCTGTTACTATTGCCATGTTTTACTAACTCACCAATGATAATAAATAAGCCGGCGCTTATACCGCGTTTTGATAAAACCATATTACAAAGTTAATGCAAGTGCAATATAGTTTTATTTAGATTTAGTGTACAAGAAAATAATGAAAAATAACTGGGAACAAGGACAAACGTTTGCAAACACCTGTTTGTCAAGAATGCGCGTCCGGTGTGGACGCGGCTTAAGACATCTACATTTATTTTATTTTATTTTATTTTTTTTTTTTTTGGCAATGGCTCATGGAACCATACAGCTATAATTTTTGTACAACCATTTAATGGGTTGTTAATTTGTGTAATTCAATTAATTATGCTTATAATAAAAAATCGTAGTAACTACCAGATGGAAAATTAGATTTCTATATTTGACGATAAAATGAATTGGAATAAATGCTTATAAATGGAAATTGACCGAGATAATAATAAAGATAAATAACAGTAGAGGTGTTATATTGCTAGTGTGTAATATTCTACAAAGAATTTCTCTGTGCGTACAAAACCTTTCACAACACATTATAAATTATAATATGCTCTAAATCTTCTTCCACGTCACATTAGGTACAAGTAGCAGAGTTTTCTTTTCCAATCATAAAAAAAAAAACCACACGAGCAAATCGAAATGCAGTTTTCCCACGAGTTGCGTACCTTACATTATCTACGATTATTTTGGATTTTAATAATAAATAAATTAAAAAAAAAAAATTATATACTTCCTGTTATGTAAGTTCGTATTTCTCTTTTGACAAACATGACATTAATTCATTAGTTTTATTTTGTGCCAAATTAATTATTTCGGGAGGTGTATAATTCTCCTCATTCTCGTCATAATGACATAAATAATTTCAAGATAAAAAGAACTTTTTATATACTACGTTTTTAAATTTTCTGTTGAATCGTATGTAATGTTGATAATATAATTGTTATTGTTATATGATATATTATGTTAGTGAAAAAAAAAAAAAAAATAGTTCCGAATGTATTTACTTCACATAAATGACAACCATCTAGAGAGCTGATCTTAAACATATAAAAGGACAAATCTTTGTACAAAGGATCTCCTCAACACCAAATCTAAACCGTGCCATCGATATATTTGAAATAATATAAACAATATAATCGATAAATAATATAATCGATATTTCCTGTTTTGCTGTCATTCAATGTTTATCTATCACAAATTTGAGACCCGTCAAAATGAAGATTGCGTAAATATGGTACATGGCAAAACAAATAAAATAACTTGCGGATTTTTTCCAAACTAACTTTCCGTACAGCAAAATTTGTTGAAAACTAATTAAATTCTGCTGAAAGATGGCAAAAAGTATTAAAATAATGCATTGTCATCGTGTTCTGAGCTATTCTAAAAGTTGCAAATGTCTAGCTATTCGGGAGGTTAGTTAGAAATCGATTGCCAGATTTGTACCGGACAAACAAACAAACAAGCAAACAAGAAAGCAAGCTAATAAAAACGTAGTAATTACTCATTGTTTTTCACTAAAAACCTCGATATTAACAGTTAATTTAATTAAACAAACAGGAAATTAGTTTTGTTAAATGTAAACAAACTCGCTAATCGTGCGT